>JAVXUM010000004.1:11358053-11372487 GCA_035590655.1 Pouteria glomerata
CCTCCTTGGGCGCCCGCCGAGACCCAACTTCACCTGAACATGGTTTTTGACTTCCAAACACCCAAACCTTGTATCCTTAAGCCATTATCACTCATCCAACGCATAAACTTAGCAAATTTAACTCCGAAAAACACCTCCACTCTTATTCCACTGAAAGAATTCAATTACACGAAAAGTGAGGGGTACTACAGTAAATTTATTAAAATTAAAATTAATTATTTATTGTTTCAAATAAAAAATTCAATTTGCTTCCGAAAAAAAAAATCTTTCTTCTCACGTAGACCAGTCCCCACACCCTCATTGTCATTTTCTCCCATTTCGCCTAGTAGAACACACCCCTTTCCCCCCTCCCTCCTTTCTCTTTTTTTTTTCTAATACCACGTAAGAGAAAAATCTTGTCAACTGATTTATTATATAGATGCTACTATGCTATTCTAACATGCAAAAGAGTAAAGGTTAAAAGTGAATAAGCTTTCATAAATTTAGAGAGAGGAAAGAGAATGTTATAAATATTGACGCAACGGTTGTACTAGAACTAGGGCTCTAGCACGAATGCCTGGGCATTTTGAGAATACATTGAGAGAAAGACTTTGGCTTGGAAATATTGACGATGAAAAAAGATTGAAAGTGACCCTTATTTACAGGATATTTTGTCAGGTGTCTAAGTGAATTTCAATCGTCACCATAGTTTGCTACAACTTATCGCTTTCACTATCTCTCATAAGGTCTGCCATATCCATACTGGAGCTACCAACTAGATGACTTGCGAAGTCATGAAAAATGACTTTCACCATAGGTATTAGAGTACTTGCCTCTTGTAAGTTCTCATTATCTTGCGTAATTTATCATACATAACTGTATCCATTGCCCCTATTACTAATATCCAATATTGCACTCATACATTAATTCCAGAATTACCATGTTTCCCGAATGGCAACAAATAATAAACAAATCTCTCAAGTAATCGTGCATGATGGTATAATATATATGTGCATTAATTCTAGTATAATAACAATGAAAAGCGTGCGCGTGCGCACAGATGAATAACCAAATCAAAGAAACAACTCCTTATTAACTAAAATCAGAACTAGCATTTAACACGGAAAGCATTCGAATGTAAGACCATCTGAACAAACAACATCGCATTCAAATGTTATGGTCAATATTCGAACGACCAAGCTAAAAAGGTTTATCATTCAAATATTATCATGAGCTTTGAACATCAGTTGCTTGAAATCAATTTTTGGTTTGAGTGACTTATTTGTCTTATAGTTTAGGTGTTTTATCCATTTGTAGTTTCATTACTTCTTGTTTCCTAGTTTTTAGATTTTTCTTCACTTTCTCATATTTTCTTAGCAACCAAGCATATTATTCAAAGCCCCTAAAATTCTAATAACTCAAATTAATCATGTTTGAATATATTCATAAGCTAACACAACATTTAAGCATTAACCATGCATCCATTCAAAAGCTGAAAATCTCAAGAATCAAATATGCAATGCGAAATAACAACAAACCAATTATCATACTTTAACCTGCAAAGGTCTAGAGCTCGTGGAAACGGGACATATAAACCAAGGAAACAAGAAATTTGAGCATGAATGTTCTAATTCTACCTAAAATTACAAGATCGATTTAAGTTATGTAACGAAGGTTCATCATCCGACCTCACATAAAAATTTAAAAATTCTAAAGAATCCAAACCCAATAGAGCTTTCTTTATTTTTGTAGGTGATCTGAAACTCTATCGATTTATTACAACCTTTAACGAATCAAGTAGTCAATGAAAAAATGGAGGGTTTGCACAACACTCTATAAACAGGTCGGCGAACTAGTTAAATCCAAAACTTATACTCTGCGAGGAACATCTAGATTTGCTAGGCGTTGGACTCAAACTCTCAACCTTCTTTAAGCACTACTACAAAAATGCATAAACATCACATGTTTTAAGTGTAATATTTTACATTTTATCTCGGTTACAAAAGCGTGATTGATCCAGATGAGATTGTAAGTCATCTCTTTTTTATCACGGTTTATAATCGTGATTGAAACTTACAACAATCATATACTAAAAACGTAATTTGTTATGGTAAAAACTGAGATGAAAAAAAAATTTCATGCGATCTTTTATAAGTTTTGATCTCACTTTCTTTGAAAAATCGTCTGAAAAAATGGATTATATATTTGATATTTTTTTGTTGCCGCTAAGAATCAAACTCGTGCCATTTCTTTAGAAGTTAGTGTATTTGACCGCTAGTCTAACTTATCATGTACATATACATTTTACATATTAATATATATAAACAAATTTTTATCACTCTTGGTGGCTAATTAACCGTTAAAAACAATAAATTTATATTATTTTTATTTGATTATTTAAGTTTTTTTATAATAATTTGTTATCATTTTTGTCAATCAATTAGTAACTAAAAGTAACATTTTTCCTAATCAATTGGCTTGAAAAAATGATAAAAAATTTACTTTTATATAATTATTTTAGTTTTTTGCAATAATTTAAAATCATAACCAATATAATTAATATTAAAGATACACTAAATATTTTTTAGGATATTAAATATTTAATATTTATCTGTTTATAAGTCATATAAATTATAAAGGCTACTCTTATATATTTATTAAAAAAAATAATTATACATTTAATATTATTTAAATTTGGTTCAGTAAATTTAGTTTAACATTAACCTAAAAACATTTTTGTTTATTGATCTATAATAGTAGCTTTTATAAAATATTAAATTAATTAAGATTAATAAGAAAATGTTATAACAAAATTTATGAAATCTAGTTTAAATTATATAAAGTGATAAACAAAATTAATTGAGTGAGATACAGAGAAAAAATAATAATATTGTCTCTTATTCTTTATTTTGCCTTTTGTTTTAAGATATGATTTTTCTCACATTTTTATCTCAGTTTTTTTTTAGAGATAGTTTTTATTGATCTTTTATCTTACTTTTTTCAATCACTGTTTTAGTTTTTATTGATCTTTTATCTTACTTTTTTCAATCACTGTTTTAACAAAACTGAGATAAAAAGTATTATTGATCTTTTATCTCGCTTTTTTTAATCACGGTTTTAACAAAACTGAAATAGAAAGTGTTACTGATCTTTTATCTCTTTTTTTCAATCACGATTTTAACAAAACTGAGATAGAAGGTATTAGAAGTAACTTTTTATCTCAGTTTTTTCATTTGACTGAGATAAAAAATTTAACTTACAAATCTTTATCACGCTTTTTCTAAAACTGTGATCTTTATTAATTATTATAGTAGTGAAGGAAGATAAGAATTTTGGCCAATTGCACTAAAATAGTTCGGTTGACCCCAATAACTTAACAAAGTTGGAATGGAAGAAAATGATGAAAAACTCAACTAGCTCTCTTGAACGTTCTTTTAATTCCTTCACCTCTCAAGTCTTCCTTTCTCCTCTCCCGCTTGTTCACTCCGCCACTCTCCTTCTATATAAGTTTTGGATAATATTAAAATAAATGACAGAAGGTTAGGTGGGTTTTTAAATCAATACGGGTTAAACAAGATGGAGTTTGGGTATGAGTTAGCAGTTCAAGGTATGGGTAAAATGTTAATTTGGATCACTGCGTTCAATTAAAGAGATGGTCAAAATTAGAACATTGATCATGGTAAGGGACAAAGGGAAAATGAGCCACTAGCCACAGAAATTACTAGGGCTCAAGCCATGAAAGTTTAACATTAGCCAAAAAATAACCTCAATTAATTTTAGATGAATCAAAATAAAAAAAGTAATTAGAACAATTAGGGGACATTTGGTTTGTATTTATATTTTTGTTTTTTATTTTCATTTTTTTATTTTAAGGCTCATATTTAAAGAATATTAAAGTGTATTAATTTTGATACTTTTTATTTTTATTTTGCATTTATTTTTATTTTGAATTAAAAATGTTCAAAATGATTTTTAATAATTTTAAATTTATAAGTACACTCTTTTTATTTTCTAAAATGAGTTTTGAAAATAATACAAAAGATCAAATGAGTTTTGCGCTATGTTATTTTTAAAAATATAAATTGAAAAATAAATTTAAAAGAGGTATAACAAGTAAACCCTAACTGGGTTTCGCACATAAAAAAATTATTAAAGTACACTCTCCCGCGGTCTTTCTAAAGTATCATAACCCATCGTATTTTTTTATCTGAAAAAACAAAAAATGCATATAGCCCACTGGATGAGTCAAAAGATTTAGAATTGTTGGGCTGGTTTTCGACGTAAAAGTAGAAAAATTTAAAAAAAAATGATGAAATACTTAATTACCCTTAATGTTTAATGAAATACAAAAATTACTTTCGTAATTCTTAAAAAAATTATACTTACAGCTCTTTCTTTTAAATTCTATTATAGATTTTCTCTTGTCTTTAACAAAACTAATATATGATAAACTTAAAAAATCTTAAATAAAAATTTTTGACCATTTAATTATAAAAAAAAATTAAATATCTCACCATTAAAAATTTTATCAAATTATTCTATTAATATTGAGTCAATATAAGGATAAATTGGAGACGATTTTAGATAAATTTA
Source organism: Pouteria glomerata (assembly GCA_035590655.1). Taxonomy (NCBI): domain Eukaryota; kingdom Viridiplantae; phylum Streptophyta; class Magnoliopsida; order Ericales; family Sapotaceae; genus Pouteria; species Pouteria glomerata. Next base: position 11,362,626 of record JAVXUM010000004.1, read on the forward strand.
ATTATTTCAAGATATAAGTCTTAATTAAAAATTTGTATGCTCAATTAAACAATAGAATCAAATCTTATCACATAACTTAAATATAGTAATTTACGAATTTTAAATAATAATGAGGCATTTTAAAAATTTAAATGGATGATCAAACTGTTAAAATCGATTAAAATTGTGAAAATAATATATACTTAAGGGGTGATCATCAATCAACCAAGTATGAGCAGTTAGGGTTTGAAAAAACTAAACTGAATTAGAAGAAATTCAAAGCATAATTTACAAAGTAATGGTACATGGAATTTCTAAAATTACGAATGCCCTTTATATGTTTTCATAAATATGTTCAATAAAATTTACCGAGAGTGAGAAGGCAAAATCCGCTGTCCTACTACGAGTCGGTGTCGCATTTAGCAGTTTGACGATTTCCAAACCAAGATCAGCGTCCAGTTTCCAATTCCAAAGCCAGATTACCATGGATTCCACACAGAACTCGGCAGCGGCGGCTGCTGCCGGTGGTTTGGGTGGGAGTGGCGGCAACGGTACCATTCTTTCACAAAACAGCGATGTCTCGGCCGCCGAAACAACAGCTGACGATACGAAACAGAATTTGAAACAAGCCATCAACTCCATACAGAAGACACTGGGTCTCCTCCACCAGCTCTACCTATCCGTATCTTCCTTCAACGTCGCCTCCCAACTGCCCCTCCTCCAACGCCTGTATCTTTCACTCTCTCTTCTACAAAACTTAGCCTTTCCCCCAATTTTCATTCTTTAATTTAATTTGAATTTTTTTTAGTTTAATATCTTGATTTGTAATTGGATTGCTTTTTGCAGGAATTCTCTTGTGTTGGAGCTGGACAGTATGACGAAATTGGCAGAGAAGTGCAATATCCAGGTCCCCCTAGAGGTCCTCAAGTGAGGGTTTTTATCTGGAATTATTTTACGGTTGCCTAATTGATAATAATTTATGAAACTGGATATTTTCTGGTATATGATTAGTTTAATTGATGATGGGAAGAATCCGGATGAATTCACGAGGGATGTTTTGAATGATTGCATTGCTAAAAACCAGATCACCAAAGGCAAAGCTGATGCCTTCAAGGTTAGTTTTTTCGCTTCCGATTTGCTTTCAACACAAATCTGGTGATACTGTCCTCATGCTGATTTCATCTAGTTCGACTAGTTTCAATTGTTCACTGCCTGAGTTTCTTGCATATGCGATAATACTTTCATTTTGGGCTCCATTTATAAGCTAAGAAAGAAACTTTTTGTCTTGTTGGTCAATAAAACCAGCTTTGTTTACCATGGTTGCATGGCTAAACTTGAACCTAAAGCTATATCGTAACATCTTTTGTGATTGCGCTATTTATGAAAACTTTTACTTGTCATTCTCTTGCCTTCTCACCTTCATGCATAGTGAGACATGAGAACAGATGCGGTTGTGTCCCTAGCTTATGCTCTTGGCAAACAAAATTACTTTTGGTATATTCTTGTTCATGGACCATGTAAAATTTCTAAGTCTCACCATAGAATTTCATTTTCGACATGGGATTTTCCAATGAACCGAAAGTGTATTCAAGGCCAATCTTGAATATACCTGTTAGTCTGTCCATAGTTACCCCAAAAGACTAACATTTGATGTGCGCTATTTTGTTACCCTCACATCAGGTGTGTCGGAACTTTGATCACATTAGTACATCCGATTCATATTTTTCTATTCTTAAACAGATGACATCTTTCTAGTGAATGTATGCTCGCACGTACAAGTATGCTACTACAAGTAGTGCGTGCAAGGCATGTGCTAAACTCCTATAGCATACAAAAAAGTTACGCAGTCTCATCATTGAAATTTACATGTTCCAAGAACAAATGTAGAAGCCATCATCCAGTAGTTTTTTTTTTAAAAAAAAAGGCAAAGAATACGGGGGCTTAAAAAACCATCAAGCTAATATCAGACATAATTCCTGATTGGGTTCTAATGTATAACAAAACAATCCGATTACGGACCGTCACATTGCAAAGTTTTGTCAAGGGTTTTCTGCTTGGGTCATTTGACATAATTAGTCATTGAAAACTTGTTAAACATAGCAAGAAATGACTATGGCTTATATTAGAAGCAAATATTAGTAGATTGTTCTAAACAATTGACATGACAAACTCGTGAAAACTTGCTAGATGCAAAACCCTTCCATCTCTCAATAAGAACAAACACTGGCTCATTATTTCACTCAATTCCAATACATCCTGCCCAATTATCTTTCCCTCTATGCAATTGTAAAAAGAATTAGTTCTGCATCAATTTGATCTACCAATTGTTTTGCAAGAAAGGATGGTAATTTTGTGTTTTGGCAACATTTCCTTTTCCCATACGGAAATGCAATATCACCTTTTTTACTTTATACTTGCTACCAAAAATGATCATGTTGAATAAATGATGGTCAAAACACATAATTTCCAAGAGGGGAACAATATATATACCAAGTTCACATAATCACCCATCAGCAATTAGTTGAGTTTCCCTGTTTAAAATTCCCTGTTTAAAATGAACAATGTTTAGAAAAAATCATTGATAATAATCCACACATTGTCATCCATTTTGAATTTGCTAGCATTTTCCTTAAATCTCATCATCTTTGCTTCAAGTTCATTTGACCATGTGGAGCAGCCCATCCTTGTTAACAGCTGAAAAGAAGGTCGTGAATTATCAAATTTTTTTTGTTTGCTAATTTAAATATTGTTCATAATAAGACATGTATTTAGAAGATAATCATTATTAAATGAACATAACCGAAACATACAACATGGTCCCCACCGTCAGTTCCTCAGGAGCTCCACAAGATGCCTTAGGCTACATACAACCTTGAACTTCTTGGTGATGTTACCAAATCTTTCTTCAAAGGAAAAGTTTTGAGTTAGATAAAATGCAACAAAAAAATATTCAAAACTAATCAATTCAAGAAAAAATGGAAAAACTAAATATTAAGAGATGTTTTCTTTAATAGAATTATTTAAACATTTAGTAAACCAAATCAATAGTTGAAAATCACTTTCAAACCAATGTTAAGAGAGGTAGAAACAATACTTCTTGACAGACCCTAAATCAAAAAATTCCAAAACAGAATTACCCAAAATTCATAACAAACCACTGTATACTCAATATTAACTACATAACAAACTACCAGCTTAGATTTATTCTATCGCAGATAGTTGTTGTTTGGAAAACTTAAATTGTTGGTGTTAGAAGATTGCAAAGAGCAGTATAGGAATGGAGATTTATAAAGTAAAACTCACATAAATGGTTGATAATTGCCTCACCCCACTGCCTCACCTCACACATCACCACGTTATCACTTGCTTCTAGAAGCACAAAGCTGACTTTTGAACTTCTATTGAACCTTTTCAACTTGTTTCTGCATAAGAAGTTTTTAAGTGATTCACCTTCGGGGAAAAATGAAAACTAGTTCTTGAATACCATCTTTTAGCAAGTTAGGAGTTCAAATTTTTTGTACATGGTTGGCATCCCCTTTATCGGTGTTTTAATAATATATTTTTATTTATAAAAAAATAAAGTGCACATGATTTTGCATGTGCTTTTGACTCTAAATTCGGTTGTCATTATCCTGCTTTTGTTTTGCATAGGGTTTACGGAGGCATCTTCTAGAGGAACTTCAACAAGCATTTCCAGATGAAGTGGAATCTTACAGGGAAATACGAGCGACCTCTGCAGCTGTGAGTTGAAAAGTGTCAATTTTTCCTTTTGCAAGACTTGTGATGCATTCTTTCTTTATCCATTATGTTGTAATGATATATATATGAAACCCGTTCATACTTGTATGAAGGAATATGGGAACTTTGTAGCTCACTTGTTTTAATTTTGGCGATGTGTTGTAGAACATGTTATGAAATATTAATGATTTGAAATTTTTAATTGGCTTAAGCTAGTGAATTTTCTGGGGCTGAAGAAAACTGGGGAGCTTTCTAGATTCTTATGGAAAGTTTAATTTTAAATTATCTAGGCTGCAGCCTCATTAAACAAGCCTGTCTTCTAATAACTGCGTTGTACTTAGCATTTTCTGGAACTTTGAAACATTTTTTTCTTGTACATGGGCTACTTGAAATTATTGCTGTCTTTTTCTTGTTCTTATAAGCTCTAAGATCCTAACATCTGATGCAGGAATCGAAACGGCTTGCACAAGCACAGAGCATATTACCAAATGGAGATGTGAAAATCAAGCCTGAGCCTTGAGAGTCCATTTCATTGATGAATCAGGGTAACTTGGGTCTGTTTCTACTTTATTCCATGTTTGTACTCTCCAAGTTTGTCAATAATGCATATTCACATCCCACCAGTGATTACATAATGCTGATCCTATTTAAACAATGTTTCTTAAATTCCTTTAGCAAATACTCATTAAAGATTTTTATGAGTTGACTTACTCTTGAAAGGGTGGCTCAGAACACATGGCTCCCTCTTACACAAGCTGTGGGGAGAAGCAATGTATGCAGTCTTACTCCTAATTACTAAAGAGATTATTTTTTAGTATTGAATCCATGACCTCTAGGTTGCAAACAAATGACCTTAACATTGTGGCAAGGCCAACCCTCATTAGCATCATTTTGTGCATCTGAACTCTCAAAATGATTTGTCTACTTAGTTTGACATGCCTTTGAACTTCTTGTTTTGCCATGAAAATCTAGGAAATATTGTCTTGTTGTGAATACTTTAGAATGTTGGAAAGCAGTAACTTCTTTTCTTATTTGTTTTGCTAGAATAGCCAATCAAATCGCCAGTCTAAAACAGAGGAAACAAAAATTAGACCTTTTTGAGAATTGAGTGTAAATTCATTGGCATGAGGATATGCTAAATACTACGACACATGGATCCTTTAAAATGGGTATTGTATCTATGTTTTAGCACGTTGGACACACCAACGTACTTGTTCAAAATGTGACATGATATGTGCAATTTTTTTATTATATTATTTTGTTTGGAAATTGCTATGAAGTTGAGGCCAATGCAGCTGAAATTGTAATTTTTTTTTCTGTGTTTTAGTTTTGCCTTTTAATGTTGGAATTTGGAAGTTGTTTTATTTGTGGGTTAAATATTGAAGAAATGTTCTTACTTCCAATATTTTGGATTTTTGTGGATGTTATATTCATATACATAACTAATAAAAGGTACATAATAACATATTTTTTGCCACTAGTATGAAAATACTAGAATCCTGAAATTCTTCTGTGAAAGGACGTCTAATCCTGGATGTTATCTCGGTATCAAATGAGGTTGTGGAGACTAGATGTAGAAGTGGCAACCATGACTTGTCTTGTAAATTGGATATTTGGAAAGCATATGATCATGTGAATTGAAACTTTTTGATGTATCTTCTTCAATGGATGGGTTTTTGGGAGAAATGGAGGAAGTGGATACGTTGGTGCATTTCAACAGTAAAATCTATGTTCTTGTGAATGGCATGTCTGTTAGCTTCTTTAAGTAATCCTGAGGTTTGAGACAAGCTGATTCTTTGTCCCACCTATTATTCATATTAGTGATGGAGTATTTTAGTGGGCTTATGAATAAGGCAGTGGAAAGAAAATATACTGAGGAATTTACCGTTGGTAGATTGGAGATGATTAGGAAGGATGGAGGTATCACATTTTTTGTTTGGTGATGATTCTTTAGCTTTATGTGGAGGATCTTTTTCAACTGGGACACTTGAGATGTGTTTTACTATGTTTTGAAGCAGTCTCTGGTTTGAAAGTAATATGAGAAAATCAGAATTAATATCACTGGGTAATATTCCAAACATGGATGAGCTAGCAGTTATAATGGGATGTAAAGTTGGGGGACCACCAACAATTTATTTGGGTTAGCCTTTGGGATCAACATAGAAGGCTAGCATGGTGTGAGATGGAATAATAGATAAATATTAGAGGAAACGTTTTTGGATGGAAAAGAGGTTACTTTCCAACATGTGGAAGATCACTCTTATTAAAGTACATTGGCTAGTATATCAGCCTATTACATGTCTTTGTTTAAAGTGAATCTTAGTGGCTAAGAGATCGGAGAGGTGTCAAAGGCATTTTTTATGGGACATTATTGGAGAGGGATTTAAATATCATTTGAAGAATTGGAACATGGTTTGTTTGCTGACTGGGGAAGGTCCTTGGAAGTTAAAAACTTTCAGTGTGGCACTTTTGGTTAAATGTCATTGGCGATTTGAATGTGAAAGAGTGGTTTTGGAAAACGGTGGTAGTTAAGTATGGTGGTTATTAGGGCAATGGTCTAATGCGGATGTGGTGGAGGCACATGGTTGAAGTTTTTAAGGACATTACATAGGTTTGGAAAAAAGTTATGAGATCGATTACTTTTGAATTAGGAAGAGGTGACAGAGTGAAACTTTGAAATTTTCCTTGCTGCAAGGAAAGGTCTTTGGATGTTTTATATCTAGATATCTATGCATTAGTTGATATTAAAAATGCATGTGGCATATTGTCTTATGTGGATGGGGATGTGGTGATTTGGGATATCATACATGGATGAAATCTTCAAGATTGGGAATTTTTAGAGTTTGTCAAATCTTCTATCAAGTTTGTATGCAATAAAGACGTGGAGATCACGGTTTGAGATGGAATGCTTCAAAATTAAGATTCTTTGAAGGCAAGTTCTTTTACTGGCTTTGGCGGGAATATGAAGCTTTAATTTTCCATGGATGTGTGGAGTTTTAGTGCCCCTTCAGAGATTGTGTTTTTTTTTTTTTTTTGATATGATGTTTGTCACGGTCCAAAATTCACAACCCAGGAACGTTAGGACAAAACGAACCAATACGCATCAAATCTCATCAAGACATACCAAATCAGAGTGAAAGCGAAATAATCAACCCAATATTCAATAATTAATATTCTAATGTCTCAAAGATGCCACTAAAGGAGCTACAAAACCAAATGCCTCAAAACCAGGCCCAAAACCAATATCAATATATAATACAGTTCCAAATGTTTAAATGAGAACAATTCAAGACCAGCCAATCTAACTCATGGGTTCATCACGAGCATCTGCTTCTGTAAGATTAGCTATAAGGGGGTGGGCACTAAATTACGTGTGCTTAGAATGTGCATATAAGATGATGTTTCTTAATCATACAAAGCATTCAACACTTAATCAATATTAATTAAGTAAAATCATATTAACTTCATGATAATGCCACACTTTCCACATTAATTTATACTGTTCTAAATAGATAGTTACTTTGCAATGATCCTGCAGTCCCATGCTAAAACAAGTACTCATCATCTTATTCACATCACAATATACGTATATCAATATCTTAATATGGGTCAAGTACATTGCAAGGTTAGTTTGTGATCACAAAACTAAATCCAAAATAAATCCTCATGCTTAAGCCGTAGGTTACAACTAATCCCATAGTCTTAGGTGTACTCATCAAATCTTTAGGCCCAAGCCGTGGGGTATAACTAGTCTCGCAGTCCTAGATGTACTTATTAAATCCTTAGGCTTCAGTTGTGTGGTATAATTGGTCCCACATTCCCAAATATACTTATTAATCTCATGGCTCTAGTCTTGTAGTCCTAGTCTATCTTATCTTGCTTTAGTAGGCAAACCGCTCTTGCAGTCCCGATATTAATATATGCTAGTATAAGTTGTATATGCATTTCGTAGGTTTTTAACTTATTGGTTATGCTAAACTACCTTGTGCAGGTCTTGGGACCTTCGACCTTTGGACTTTAGAACTCGCTCTTTCAGTACCCTCTATGACCCTAATATAAAAATCAAGATCATTGAGCTTTTGAACTCACTCTTTCAGTACCCTCTATGACCCCAATATCAAAATCAATCTCAACTATAATCCTTTAGCAAATAGCATATCATACACAAGAATTCATCCTAAGTTAAGTTTTTGTGTCCATTCTTTAAATTTATGAGTCTTATGAAATAATAATCTTTCGGGCCTAAGTTTCATCTTTCTTGTTGCGTGCGTGTGTTTAACATATTAATTAAGCTCAACAAGAAACCATATAAAAAAAAAGCAATCAAAATTTTCATTTTATGAAAATCTACTTGAAGGCTGTTCGAGCTCACTCGCCTGAAGGTAGTTCGAGCACTCAAGCTGCTGGAAAAGTCACTCAAAGGTGGTTTGAGCATCCAAGATTTTAGAAAATCCGCTTGTAGGCAATTTGAGCGCCTATGCTACTAGAAAAGCCGCTCGAAGGTGGTTCGAGCATCCAAACTAACAAAAATAAATTCTTTTTAATTTTAAAAATTTTCATTTTATATAAAAAAATGTATTTTCCATTTCAATACATTTTTCTTATCAAAATATGAATATAAAATCATATAAATTCCATCTACAAAGTCAAAATATGAATTTTTTAACCAAAACATGGATTTATACATAAGAAGATAATAGCCAAAATATGAGCATAAATCGTATAAACTTGATCTCCATAAACAAGCATGGATTTTGTTAAACTCGTGATCAAAACATGAATTACATAAATCATATACGCTTCCTTAATCATGCCCAAATATATGGATTTCATAGTGCATGGATATTTACTTACGTCATCTCAAGTTAAACACCATTTTCATCCAAAATAAGGCGAGTTTAAATCTCTAACAATATACATATATAGGCATTCTCATATCCAGAAAATTAAGAAAATCATCTTGATGCATTAACTCCACCTACATCGATTTATACACGCCGAAAGTAATGTATAAAACACCAAACAACACCAACTCAAGTTGGTTCTTTAAAAGAGTGATTTTCTATCGACTCTAACTCTGAGCTACACACAACTCAGAAACGTACTTGCGCTGGTTATCCCCCAACATAGGGGAATCTTTATGCTCTCCTTACCCAAAAATACACAAGCTCCCTTGTAGTTCTCTCTCTCCTCTCTTCAACTGTTGAAAAAAAATCACAAGGAAGGAAAAACCCAATTTCTTTTCTTCTCCGGTGGAAAGTCTTGGGGTATAAAAGTTGTTTGTATTTTGTTGAGGATGAACACACTCCCAACAACACCCTCCCTTTCCCACTCGGTCCAATGAACCGACAATAAAGTCTCATCAATATTACCCCTATGACCAAATTCAAATTTTGTAGTCTTTTGACCTTCTCCCCCAACATCATTTACTTCTGCCACACAAAACAACAAATAGGCCTTGTCTTTTCTCCCACTAATAAGATTTTGCCTCATCTCTAACCGGTAAAAACACACCTCTTCTCTCACCTAATGGAAACACACTCAACATTATACACACACACACACACCCCCCAAAGCTACCACGTGTATATAAAAATACAATTTTTGGGCATGTCGCACTAAATAAATTTAATAAAATAAAAATTTAAATAAAAAAAAAATTTGAATCTTTAATGAAATAATAAAATAAATATTTACACATATTTCAAAATTCAAGGTCTTTACAGTGATTGTTTACATGGATCTTACCATGTATAATCTTATTATTAGAATATATATCATAGTGAATCAGTGTCGTCTTTGCAATGGAATCGTGAGTCAATCAATCATCTTTTTGTTCATTGTCCTTGGAGGAAGGAATTGTGTGATCTGGTAATGGATTCCTTTGGGATGAATTGGATGTTTTCAAAGGAGATAAAACAAGGTTTGGAGGCTTAGTGGGGGATCGTGAATCCACAAAAGGAGGAGGAAAGTTCGGCATCTTTTTTTTGTCTTGTATGGCTTGTATGGCGGTGAGAGGAATAGAAGATCTTTTCAAGACATTGAAATGTGTATCTATTGATTGAAAGAATTTTTATTTTCAACATTGTGTAGGTGGATATGTTGATAGATAGAGATAGAGAGGGGGGGGGGGGTTGGAGCAGGT
>JAVXUM010000004.1:11396375-11407534 GCA_035590655.1 Pouteria glomerata
CACTTCATATATATATGTATACATGCACCAAAGTCTTCCCAAGTTTAATGCTCATGGGCCCACCACTATTAAATGCAAATTTCAACTCTCACAAAAGCCAAAATAAGAAGAAATCAAGTGATTTTGGTCTTTCACTCCTCCTTAACCAAAGCTCTTCCTCTCCTCTATGGTCATGACATGGTCAACATCCCTTGGAGTTGACTTGGTCAAAATTTAACTTTCAAAACTCAAGTGGTCGTACAACTAGAAAGCCTACTGGAGCAGCGTGGACGCACGGGGGGGGATTCTCAGGGGCACGAGGCTCGGGCGCCTGCCTGAGCACAGCCTTGGGCACACGACAAGAGAAGTCTCAGGCGCACGCCAGCTCGGGCGCCCGCCTGAGCTTGGCTCGGGCGCCCACCGAGGCCAGGTTCAGCCTGCATCCTCCAGATTTCACCTCAAACACTTAAACTCACCAACTCTTGATTTCAAGGCACCATTGTACATCGAAACTCATCCACGTTCAATTCAAATACTATTTTCATTTATCTCGAGAACCCGGGGTATCACAAAACTAAAGATGAGCTCTTATCTTGACTTTGTAATTGGTTTCGCTAAATAGAAAAAGCCTAAAAGATAACCCATCATTTCTATAATTCTCTATAATTTTTTTAAAATATGGATTTCACTAAAATAATATTTTTAAATCTAAGGCAAACCCACCCTGATACTAATTGAAAATAAAACATATAGAGAAATTTTCAAAAATAAACACACACAAACGAAAGTAAATGAGGTGGAAAATTTAACAAAAGAAATCTTATAAACCATTTTTTAGAGAAAAATCTCGAGCCTATAAGGCAATTATCCTTAAAAACCAATTAAATATAATATCAAAGATTATAAGAGTTATATAACTTGACTTGACCCCGTCTTAGTTTAAATACTTCTTGTCTGCTAGAACCCGCATGAATTTTCTCTTATGCAAATGATCTCGCTCTTGAACCCAACGACACCTCCTTGAATTTAGAAATATTCTTAATTTTTTGATCTCAAATTGAAGATCACTTGTTGTTCTTCTAATCCACATTTTTTATTGCCTCTTCCGCAATATGTTTTCTTATTTCTCAGAAGTAATAACCTAGGTTTGGTAGAATACACATTTATATCTGTTCCTAATATGAAAAGAATAATAGAACAAAATATGCTAAAAATTTGTAGGCATCTCAAACCTCACTTATACTAAATTTGGTTTAAGTCAACTTTCTATGTCAATTTTCGCACTGAGAAATAACTTGATCGACACAATTCTCAAAACGAAAATTTATAGACATTATATGCTCAATAACTCGCCATTGTCACACATAAAAAATTAAATCACATAGATCCTTTGTGCTAGGATTTGGGGTTTATCCCTATCTTTCTGAAGGTTTTCCTGATTAAATTCTTGTGTATTATTTCTTCACTTTTTTTTACGCTTCCAATTATTATATTCTTTATTAATTATTATATTTTCTAACTGACTGTTTGGATTATTTATTAATACGTGATTTGTTTTTGATATGAAAATAAATTTTATTAAAATATAAATTTTTCTAATAACCACTACAAAATAAAGGGTTGTCACTACTTTTTAAAGATAGTAAACAAAATTCTTTAAAATTATTTTTTATCATAATTTTAATCCATTAATAATCATAAAATACTAAAATTTATAATGAAATTTATTTTTAAATTAAAAATACTCTACTAAAATTATTTTTAAATAATTAATACTACTTTTTTTAATTTTAAACCTCGCCATCTTAAAATAGTTTTGACCAGTGAACCTAAGAATAGAATGCAAAGGAGAGATTGATATCAGTGGACCTGCAAGCACCTGAGTTTCTGAAGAAAACCCCGCTGACTCGCTGACTGGTAACTCTGCTCTATCTCTGTCCCCCACCCCTCTCTCTCTCTCTCTCTCTCTCTTTCTCTCTCTCTCTCTCTGGATCTCGATATTAGCCCGCAAGTGTAAAAAAAGAAGTTACGCATTGAACGAGGGTTCCTTTTCTCATGCAAGAGACATTCATTATTGTCATATGCAAGGGAGAAAAAACCCAAAAATTAATCCACCTCTGACGCATCTTTTGGTGGTATTTGTTTGGCTGCACTAGTACTGCTACAATAGTACTCACGTCACGTTTGGGATTATTATAAATCTTATTATATTCATAGTGGGAAACACTCTGCAGTTGTTATGCATTACAAGATATGTGCAGAGAAAATTTTGTTGGATTAGTTAATCGTTGACGTGATTGTGTGATTAGGTAATGTTGGATTAGTTAATCGTAGACGTAATTGTGTGATTAGGTAATGATGATTATTGGAAATGATGTGTATTTGATTTTTAGGACAGTGTTTAATTGGTTAAAGTTTAGACAAAAAATATAATAAAAGTATAAAAATTTAATGTAAAAATGATATGTGTTAAAATTTAATTAGAAGTAAATATAAAAAATAATAAAAGTTAATAAATTCTAATTTATTTTAATCAATCAAATAATTGAGAAAGAGAGAGAGCGCTAAATAATTAAAAAGGGAGGGAAAGCCAAATTAATATAATACAGAAAATTAATAATGTTATTAAGGGATATTTTTATTCATCCATAATAATATACAATTATTAATATAGATAATATAAATATTTATATTTAATAAATTATCTTGGTTCGACTTTTTTAAAAATTGAAATTAACTTTAGAATATATGCTAAATCTCAAATTTACCTAATTGGTCTAACTGTTTTTATTTCAAAATATTTTTTAATATTAATATATGCTTTTAATTTTTTTTTTTAACTTTGACACATTTTTTGTAAAATTAACTTAGAGTAAAAATATTGTTATTCTTAATTGTATTAAAACATTTTTTGATTGATTTTACAAAAATAACTTAAATTATTATTATTATTATTATTATTATTAATTGTACATAAGATATTGCTCTTTATGAAAATAACTCAAATATTAAATGTTATTAAATAATTTTTCAATTGAATGGTCAACATAATCAATTTAAATTTAAAATTAGAATTTTATAAAAGAAAAAAATTATTTCCAAGCTGATGTAGATTGAATTGCCCTAGAGTATTTGAAAGTGAGAGATTTTTGTAAATCTTAATTACGGCATAAATTATTGCTATGATATCTATTTTTACATTATGATATGCCTATTTTATAGGTAATTTTAAGGCGGACTTGATTCAGCACCTAAGATCATGGTTAGAGACTGCTAAAAGTGTGATTTCAGTCGTTACATCTAAGAAGTCTAACCTTTTCTACTTTTAAATGATTTTCTGCTTTCCAGTTATGTTAAAAGTAATTTTCGATATCTGCTTTAAATTTTTTAAAATTTTCAGTTATTAGTTTTTCTAATTTTGATTCTCTATTTAAACAATTGTAAGTCATGAAAGAAGATAGACTATTAATATTTTGAATAAATACAAGTTAATATTTTCTTTAAATTCATGTTTAATATTCCTAGATACGTGACTGTTGAATATGGGTTGCAATTGTTTCATCACTAATAAATTTTAGTGACTGCCATTAATATTTGTGGTGACCGCTAATGAATTTTAAGTGATCATTTTTTACGACTGCTAATAGCAGTCACTAATAAGGAAAAGTAGTTACTAATAATTTTTCGTGAACTTGACGCTAAGTTCTTGTCATGTGACAGGAAGAAATTAGCAATTACTTTTAGTTTCAGCGATAGCTAAAATGTAAATTAATTATTTTTTTATTTTTTAGGATTAATATTTTTTTAATTAAAATATTATTTATAATTAGCGACTGCATATAGCGGTCGCAATAAGTTTTTTATTTTTTTAAAAAATTGTTAATTTTATTAATTATTTTAATTACTTTTATTAATTTTTTAAATTCATTTATTATTTATATTATTTATTTGTAATTATTTATATCTAAATCAATTTTTTTTTGTTATAATTTAAATTGCATATGTAATAGAAATTTTTTTGAATAAAATAAAACAAAAATGTACAGAAACAATATAAAATTTAATTATAAAATTTGTTATATACAAATGTACACAAAAAGAAAAAATAAATAATTAATTTACAAAATATGAAAAACAAAATACAAAAATAGAAAATATGCCAGTCAGAATCAGCTTAATTCAATCCATGAGAGACAGCCGCCATTATTCAGGTCCTATAATGAAATAATAAGTGAATGAAAATATGACAACAAACAAAACACAAATAAATAAATTTATAAAATTTTAATTAGCTATAAATATGAAAATTAATATTTTTAACATGAGGAGGAGGAGGATGGGCCTATTTCTAAGATAAGTACCTCTCTATCTTGGCCTGAAGTGAAGCTTCGCACACATCCATCTCCACATGGAGGGTTTGGAGCAGGTCATGGTTGCGTCGTCTGACCTGGGAGGACGCTTCCGCTCTTGCTATGGACTGGCATAGAATGCCAGAGCCCCGCGTGAGCGTATATTTGTGGCCATCACATTCAACGATAAAGAAGAATATCTTATCTCTTCTCTCTTTGGACTCCATTTGATCTATCGGTGGCTCAGCCAAGCGTGCCTAAAACTGATCCTAAGAGAAATTACAAGACAAGATGGATAAAAAAGATAAATAACTAAATTATGTAAAAAAAAAAAATTGAATATGCTCATTGACCAAAATAAAGCCTTAATTACTAGTATGGTCTCCATTGCATCGACATTATAGGTCGCCAACCAAATAGTCATGCGATCAGTCTTCTAGCCTTGCTCTAGCAACTGCTAAATGGGAAATTATATGTTCATATTTTATGATTGTAAAAAATGAAAATAAATGAAATTTTTATGTTTTAGACTAATATTTTATCTCATGGCAGACCTCGTAAAGCACCGAGTCCCCTTTTTGTGGTTGGGACCTTATATCCTTCAGTTCTGCTTTCATTATTTATTGATTAGATTTTATAAGTTACACTTTATAATTTAAAACTTAAGGAAAAAAACTCAAATTGCAATCTACTCACTTGTGCCCCCTCGCTTGACCAGTAATTGATGAGCTCAGCCCACTGATGGGGGAGGATGCCATACAGGACCCGTTGAAGGATATCAGAGTTAGTCTTATGGCCTTTCCAATGGTTAGACTTGACCTTATTTCTATAATCTTTCCAAATCTTTTGGCACTTGTCATAGCAAACATCCCGAAAGTCTAGAGGAAACCTAATCACATTAGCTTGAAAAGGACAAATTACAGAATATTGTTCAATATTATAAATTTCAACATAGACATAACGTATAATATAAGCAAACTATGATGCATGCACATCGGCCCCAAAGCCTTCGAATGTGTTGGGCAGGATGGCATTCCAATCAAGAGTGGTAAATGAGAATCTGATTGAAATTAGGACCATATGTCTGATCTAAGATATAGGGGACTATCCGGCCTTTCCTACTGAATGGGGGCGTGTCATCCTACTGCACAGTCATCCACTGTGACCCACAGTTCCATTGCGGTAAGGCTTTCGAAGACCCTCTACCGAACCTTAAAGGCCTACTCAGAGTGGGAGAATCTGTTGCATACAAAATATTAAGTTTTATGAGTCAAAAGAAAAAATTTTAACAGCTAAAAAATGTCTTAAACTAATAATTTATATGGTTAGACACTGAAGGTACCTAACTATATGTTGAAAGATGCACCGACGCAGAAGATTATGGAGGGGCAGCATCTGTAGAGCTATTGCTTGCACAAGATAAGCCAAGAAAGTCATGATCTAAGGACTAGATTTCCTTCTAGAGCATCTGAACATGTTTGCATACATGTTCACAAGATAGATTTATTATAATTTCAAAAAAATAAATATTTAATATTATTCTTTGTTTAGATAAAAAAGTGCACAATCCTTTATTAGTTATGTAAGTCAACGATATCTCCTTTGACTATCTCCTTAACCCAATTAATATCTTCCTCACATTAGACAATTAGATTATGGTCAAGAACTTGTTAGGTAAATACATTAATATATGGTTCATCGTATTTAATCTGATACACCCCATTCTTAACATTTTAACTGCAATTCGCTAGTTAGGATCAGCTCGTCTTTGATATAATAAACTTGCTCTGCCATTAACACTTGTACGAAGGGTTCATATTTGTATTCATGCATTTTAGTATAATAAATTGTTAAAGTTTACCAATTTAAAGTGGTTCTTATCAGTTTTAACATCACAGATTAGATCAGTTTAGTCACACTCGAACAATAAAAATCTCAAACTATAATTATATATGATTTCAATAATATTGTTTGGCTAGCCATAATAGTAATAACCATCGACAGATGGATAACTGATGCCACTATTTTGTGTAGTCTGCCTATTGCCTACTTGCTTGATATGAAATCAAAATCTATTGATGTGGCAATTTATGTAACATCATGCCATCATATAGGTACCATCAGCTAACTAGTTTATTTTATTGGTCAAAGTAGGATCGCTAGTGCTTCGTAAATTGTAAATCGATGCAATTCACGTATTAATTAAATACAAATTTAAAATAATACAAATTACTATCTTATCTATTTTTATTATATTATTAATATTGGATTGAATTGGGTCTAAGAAAAATATTGGATTTGGCCCAAGTAGGATTAGGGGTTTCTGTATTAGTTATGAATTTAACTAATTAAATATTATTAATTAACTATTTTTAATTACCTAATTATATTATTATAAAATATTACTATTTTTCTTGTCCTTATTATATTATCAATATTGAGTTGGATTTGGCCCGAAAAAGATATTAAATTAGGCCCAAGTAATATTAGGAGTTTTATATAATTAATAATAAATAAATTAACAACAAATTGATCAGCAATAACATAAGCTAATCAACAAGTTTTGTTATATCTACCATAATTAATTGATCGGATTGGATCCAATCATTAGGGGTTTAGGTATTAATTATTAATTTAATTACTAGTATTTTATTAATATTAATTTCATTATAAACTAATACGACTATTATTATTACTGAATTTTATAACAAATTAATATTACTATTAATATTATAATTGAACTAATGTTATTAATTCAATTAATTCAATATTATTCAATATTTTAATTTAATACTATAATTGAACTAATGTAACGTTGTAATTTAATATTATAATATTTCAATTTGATATTAATTTAAGTTTAGTAATACGGATGTATTTATTGTAATATTGACCAAATTATTACTTAATATTTTAAATAATAATAATATTTTTAATAGTTTAACTGTTTTAATATAGCCACTACAATATTATTAATTTAATATTATTATTTACCTAATTTTAATATTTTTAATATTATTATTCAATATTATGAATATCTTAATTTAATTTAACTAATGTAACATTAATTAATTTATTTTAAAAAAAATTAAACATTCACATACTTATAATTCCAAATATGTTAGTTTAACATTTTTTTATTTAAAATTAATTTTATAATTGTTTAATGAATAATTTGTCAAAAATTACTTTTTTTTATTTAACATTATTTTTATAGTTGTTATAATGAATGGTAATAATATATATAATTTAACAAAAAAATAATTTTTTGGTTAGGAAATAATTTTAATCTAAAATTTTTAATTTAAATGTATTTTTGAATCAAAAAAATTAAACATTCATGTATTTAAAATTTCAAATTTTTTGCCCAATCAAGTAAAATAATTTTTTGAAACTTACTTCCTTTTTATTCAATTTTTATAAATGTTTTAATGATTGCTAATAATATATATATATATATATTATTTAAACAATTATATTTTTTTTGTTAGGAGTTAATTTCAATTTACATTTTTAATTTAAAAAAATTAAACATTCACTCCTTTATAATTTCAAATACTTTAATTAGTTCAATAAAATAAAATAATTTGTCCAAAATTATTTTTTTCTACTTAAAATTGTTTTCATAATTCTTTTAATGAAGACATTGTCAAAAATTACTTTTTTAAATTTTAAAATTATTTTAAAAGCTGCTTTAGTGAAGGGTAATAATATATATAAATTATCAAAAAAATAATATATATCTGTCAGGAGTTAATTTAAGTTTAAATTTTTTAAAATCAAAATATTTTTAAATTTAAAAAACAAACATTCACTCATTTAAAATTTCAAAATTTTAGTTCAATAAAATGAAAAAATTTGTCCAAATTTACTTTTTTCTATTTAAAATTATTTTGAGAATTGTTTTAATGAATACTTTGTCAAAATATATTTTTTCTATTTAAAATTATTTCTATAGTTGTTTCATTGAATGATAATAAAATATATAAGTTAACAAAAAGCTATAATTTATTATATTTTTAGTTACAAGTTAATTTTATTTTAAATTTTTGAATTTAACAATATATTCAAATTTAAAAAAAAAATAACATTCATCAACAAAATCAAAAAAAATCATTATTTTAAAACAATTTAGAATTGCTAAAAAATTAAATAAAAATTTATTTTCACTTCTCAAGACTGCCATAATTCTCAAAATTTTTTCACTCCTCTTTTACTCACCTTCTTCACTCCCATTTGTTAAAAAAAAAAATACAAAATAGTATCTTAAAAAAAAATGCTTCCCAAATTTACATTTCAATGCAACAACAAAAATTTAAAAAAAAAAATTAATTTTCCCTGCCTACCAAATACATCAACAACCAACATCATCAAACTCTACCGGAAACAAAAATTAACAACATATATATCCACCCAAAAAAGCCAATAATATTTACAACAACAACATATTTTATTTAGCAAAAAAAATCCACCAAGAATCAAATTTCCAAGCCAAAAAAAAATCTGCACCAAAAAAATTGAAAAAAACAATTTGCACATAAAAAAGAAAAACAATTTAGATATAAAAAAATAGTGTACTAACAAAAAAAACAAAACAGTTTACATTAAAAAGGAAAAGGAAAAATACGTACTTGATGGAGAGACGAAGAGAGAAAAAGAATATCGAGGCCAAAATCAAGTTTCAACGAATCTCAATCCGAAAAAAAATGAAGAAAAAAATAGTATTAGCATGTGTATATATATAGCAAGAGAGAAAGAGAGGGAGTTAGGGAGAGAAGGAGATGAGAAAAAAAGGAGGGTGGATAGAGAAGCTTACTAGTAAGCAACGGCAGTGGCCAATGGTGGTCATCTATCGTTGAGGTGTGTGGGTAACAGAGAAGAAGGGTGGGGGAGGGAAAAAGATAGGGAGGTAGAAGAAAAAGAGAGAGGGAGGGGAAAAAAAAGAAGTTCTTTACCCCATTATAGTGGGACTAAAATCGATTACTATAGGTGGTCGCGCAAAATTTTTAGCTGTCGCAGTACATTTATGACTCTAATATTGACGATCGCCAAAAGTAATTGCTAATAATCATTTTGTGATTGTTGTGAAAATTCTATCTGTTAATACTTATATTTCTAATAGCAGTATTCCTAAACTAAACATGTCAGCATATAGTCTATCTTTTTTCTTGCAATTCTAATGTTTCCTAGCAAAATAAGCGTAATTAACATTTATGTATTTTTTTTTTCTATTTTTTGTGTTTTTAAATTTAAAGCATGCTAATAGCTGTTGTTATGAAAAAATTTAACTTTTTAGATTTTTTAAATTTAATTAATATTCAATAATTTTTAAATCCTTTTGCAATCCCAATTAATATTTAGGAGTTTTTTTTGTTAAATTTATTTTTTTAAATTTTGTAAATTTTAAAATAACAAGAATTGTTTTTCCTTTCTTTATGTTTTGAAATTTAATTTGTTTGAATTACATAAAATTTACAACTATAGTAAACTAATGGATAATTGGATCAATTCTACGAATTAATGAACTTGGTTAAAATTAATTAAAATCATATGTTACAATCTTACAGGCAGTAAAAAATAGTACTGTAAATACGATGAACAATATAATATTGAGATATTATCTTAAATAAAAAAAATATGTATTGAGATGATGAAATACAAAGAAATAGATATCAAAATAAAAAAATGATTAAAAAAATCCCAGGAACTAGTTCAGAATATAGAAAAAATAAATAAATTTTGCGGTTGTTGTGGTAGTTCTATGTCAGAGTACCAGAGAAGAAAAATGTAGAAATCTTTGATATGGTTTAGAATGTGAAAGAAAGTATTCTATGATGATTGTGATTGTGTTAAAAGAAAAAAGAAAACATTGGAGAAGAAAAAAATATAAAATTAAAAATTGTTGATAGCATGTTAAAATAGAAGATGAAAGAATTCTTTATATATTGTGTTAATGAAAATAATACAATAGAATAATACTGCACTAAGGAAATAGAAAAACTCAGAGTATGACTCCAATACCATATAAAAATAAAATAAAATGCAAGAACTAAAATTAAAAAAAAAATATAAAGTATATATTTTGTCATATATTATAAAAATTATAAAAAGATAATAAAAAGTACGTACAATAATAATTTACATATCAAAATAAAATTCATCACTTATTAGATACTATGTGATACCCCTCACCCTTGGGAGATGAATGGAATGGTTAGCTTGCATGTGTTAATTGTTTTAACATGCATGTTTTTAATTCTATTAGGGCATGGCATGGTGTGTGTGTTTAAAATGTTGCTTGTGTTGGTGGAATGAGGGAAACATGCTTTGAAATAATGGAAAATGGTAGGAGGGAGAGAGGTTGGCCGGCCACTTGCTTTGGCTTTCCAATTGTTGTTTGTTTGTGAATTAAATTAGTCAAAATTGTTTTAATGATGGTGGGACCTTGGTCAAATTGTCTTCCATTTATGCATGTATATATATATATAATATTGGTATATGGTGGACCAAGGAGGAGAACCGGGCAAGCCTTTTTGGCTTTGTCTTGGTTGCTTTCAAATTAAGATATTTTGGCATTAAATTGGTGGTGGGGCCCAATGTTGAATTAGTGGAAGGCCTTTGCATGTATATGTATAGATATATACATGTTGGTTGGTAGAATTTTGTGGCTCAAAATAGCTTGGCCGGCCACCCTTGTTTTGTGATGAATTATATATGTGTATGTATGTATAATGAAGAGCAAAAAGATCACATTTTGCTAAGTGTGAAAAGAGAAAGGAAGAGAGAAAGTTGAGGAAGAACCGGCCATGGTTTCCATTGAGTAAGATTGAG
>JAVXUM010000004.1:11426815-11441123 GCA_035590655.1 Pouteria glomerata
GCAGAGTTGGTTGGTGTTTATACCAGTAGGTTAGTAGCCTACGAAATGACTTGTATATTTGGCATAGCATCGCCCTGGACCTCGATCCTAAAGCACGATTCTGTGATTCGATTTAGCGTAGCGTCGCCCTGGGTTGAGACCCTAAAGCACGATTTGGCGTAGCGTCGTCCTGGGCTGCGACCCTAAAGCACGATGGATTGTACCCACCCGGTGTTTGTGTATGAAATGATGGAAATGATATAAAGTGAAACCCTTAAATTCTTGCATGCTATTGAGATTTCAGAAATTGCTACATTGTTCATGGAGTATATAAATTGCTTACACCATGTTTAATATGTTCGTTACTTGTGATTTATGAACTTCATGCATACATCATATACATATTATTATGAAGTGTCGTGAACAGACGCATTTAGTGCTCACGTCCCTATAGATACCATTGCAGGAACCACACAGAGGAGACCAGATGAGTCTTGAGTTCAGCTAGATAATTTTGCAAGAAGTACTGCAAAGTTGAGCTAAAGATGTATTGTGATAAATGTATAGTTGAAAATGAAAAGTTATGTAATATTTTAGGTATGTTGATTATTGGATGGAAATGGCCTTAGAGCTGGTGATGTATATGGATATTTGGATTTGGAGAATGTATATTTATTTTATCTTTTGGAAATGTAATGGCCTTAAGGCCCGTATATGGAACTTATGCTTTTGGTTGTCTCCTAAATTCATAACTATCAATTCACACTAGTTAGAGTATGAGAATGTATGTTTTTGGTGGATGTTAGATTGGTAGATAAATATTATACACGGGTTTATATATAACAAGTCCAGGTTTTTAACTATTTAAGCCTTGGTATAGTAGGGGAAGTTTTGTGGGTCTGTTGCGTGACCGCAGCGCTGCTCTGATGTTGTTATCCAGTTTACCATGTTATGTATGCTATTCACTCACCCCCGGATCCCTGGGCTCGGGGCATGACAATAAGTCTAGGATCCACTACCTGGGTCGCACAAATAAGAATACAATAGTTTACAAGATAAAATACAATCTAAAATTCAGTCAAATTTATCGGTCTCAACTCAACACTGGGTGGCTACTCTCTGACCTCACAGGGTCACCTGAAATATAAATGGGATAAACAAACTTATCCAATAGGCAGAATGTGCAAGTGTGCATAAACGTACAATAATCAAATATAATATTATTCACAACAATCTTAACAAAAAATATAATAAGATGATAATACTCATGTAATGTAATAATTAATGCATTTCCTATCTCCATTTACCCTTAACCTTATTTTGGGATAAGTGACGCTTAGCAAAGCACGTTGGAACACCAACCACACCATTTAATACCCATGGCAAATGGTAATCTTAATAAATAACACAAGTGGAGTACTGTGTTACACCCCCACTACTGTGAGACTCAAGGGAACTGTGTTACACCTCCTAGCTATTCTGCTAGGGAACTGTGTTATACTCCTAATCAAGCATCTACTTATCTCAAATAAGGTCTAGTTGTAGTCTAATGAAAATCTCATAACTATATCTCATGATTGACATCCCAATTCCAACTGATTAAACTCTAACCATATATATTGACTAGAGATCATTTGATATTTTCAAAATCTCATTTTATCATTTTTCTCAAAATCGTGGATCCCATCCATATACATGACCCGTGCCTTGGCACATCAATAATATTTATATGACACTTTTAACCAATTAATAATCACAATATACATTTGGATGATACCACCCCAGCCTCATGCACATGATATGCTTAATTGTGTATAATCAATATTAATATCTCAATATTAAAATAATATCATACTATACTCAAGCATAAATTTAACATGATATAAATTTTATAATTTATATATCAACATTAAACAAAACATGCTATATTTAATCCTCAATTAAATTGCGCGCACACACACACGCACATAAACCCAACTTAAAAAAGAAAGTAAAAATAGTCTAAACAAAAAATCCAGAGGGGGTTGCCTGTAGGCAGCTCGTGACTTCGGGCTAACCTCGCTTCCTACTCGATGAGAGCTCGCAGCTTCAGGCTAGGGTAGAATACCTTGCACCTTGCCAAATGGGAGCATGCAGTTTTGGACTTCTATTTAAATCATTGTTTCGGTCTATAACTCGTCTTCTCTTACCATCATCGACCAATGTTTGGTCTCCTTAAGCCTCAAACTTAATAATAAATTTATATAAACCTCTAGACAGCATAATAACATATTTCTAGAACATTAATTTTAACAATAACTCAAAAAATGTAAGATTTGAACATATATACGTATATATACACACATATTCATGTACACATATATACACCAACACAAATCCTACAATACTCAACCAAATTAAGTATATAATATATCAAAATCCTCCTAATAATGTCTAAAACACAAATATAAATCACACCTACCTCAAATCCGAAGATAATAAAAGAAATGAGAAGATTCTTCGGCGATGATTTCTCCTATCTCGAGTGAAATCACAAAAATGGACACCACCATGATATTTATGTTTTCAAATACTACCTTGATTCGTTAGTCTTCGTTCTTGGAACAAAATTTCTATCTCTCCTCTGTTTTTCTCTCTCTGTTATTTTTAGAAGCAAGAAGAAAAAAAGAAATAAGAAAAAAAAAAAGAAGGAATAATAAAGAAAAAGAAAGACAAAAAAAAAAAAAAAGTAGTTGGGCCCTTGCCTAGTTGTCTAACCCAATATTACTTTGGGCCAAACTCAACCTAGAAAAAATAAAATAAACCCAACTAAATAGAACTAGTTCAGGTCTAAATATTTTATTAGTCCAAAATAATGCATAAATAACTAAAAATAAATATTGAGTGTTACACTATTAGTTTGTCTTTTAGTGTTTGCTAGTTTTTGCTAAGTTAGGGTTTGAAATGCAAAATAATCCCTTATTTAAGTGATATATGGAGTTAACGATGAATAATGGTGACTAATAATTGGAATTATTGAATGAGAAACAATTAACATACTTACTCTATTTATTTGTTCTTTTACTCAATAGTTTATTCTTATATCATTTTGCTCGCTGCACATATAACTCCTGGAAATTTAAAATTTCTTTAATCTCTTGAAAAAGTTTGCTATTATGCTATTAATTTCTTTTAATTTTGTTCATTTTTGATTACTATGTTAACTAAAGTATTTGTTTTATGTTTGAATGATATCTAAATGGAAATTTTGTTAAAATTTTATTTTGTCTAAATAATTTAATTAATTTCTTTTACTTCTTGAATTGAGAATGGTGTTTAACAATTTTCCAATGGTCATTTCCTATTTTTTATTTTATTTATTTTTTAATTGAGAATGAACTTTGTTTTTCATAATATTAAATTTTTGTTTTGCATAACGTTAAATTTTACTTCAATGTTATTTATTTTATATTAGTTTTTCGATTATTACAATGATGTTTAACATTTAAAGTCATTATCTTGGACATGAGTATACACTAAGAAATGTTGGTAGAGAGATTGATGGACTAGCCAAATGGATGTTGTGGTACTGCATTTAGAATGAATCATAATTACATAGGTCATTAAGGGTCGTTTGGACCTCTAGAAAACTCTAAAAATCTTTACAAATCGTTACAAATTTTCGCAAACCTTGACCTACTAAAATCTCTATAAATATCTGCAAATCTCTATAGTTTCTACAAATCTCAATAAATTTCTACAAATCTTAGTAAATCTTTACAAATTTCCAAAAAGTTTTACATAAAACTCCAAAAATCTATACCATAATCCGTTCAAACAAACCATTTGAATGGGTTTTTCACTGTTTATATCTACCCTTTTTGTAGTTCATTGGCTATACTCTAAATTCCAAAAAGATTTCCAAACCACATTTTATTGTAATATTGTCATTGCGTCTTACATTTGTAGAAACTCTATTCACTCCCTCTATTGAACTGTTATTAAAGTAGCTTTTTAGAATAATTTCATACCTCATTGTTTGTTTATAATTAAACATGCACCCCTCTAGTACTATAAATAGTTCAAATTTAGGTCATTTAGAATAAATGTTTAAATAATTTTATGTGCCTTACATATTTTGTAAGTGTTATATTTAAATTATATCACTTATTAGGTTATACAAGTTATCATACTTGTCATTACCCATGTAATACTCAGTATTTAATTTTGTCTATTTATATGTTATTTTGTGTCAATAAAATATTTAAACTGAGATTAAGTCAATTTATTTTATTTTTTTGGGCCTAGTTTGGCCCAAGTGGTATTGGATTGGATAATTAGGCCAAGGGCCCAGCCTTTCTTTTCTCTTTCCTTTTTTTTTCTTTTTCTTTTTTTTTTTCTCTTTTTTTCTTTTCTTCCCCTGCAGTTTTCAGAATTAGAGAGAGAAAAGAAAGAGAAAAAAAGAGAGTAAAAAGAGAAAGTGTGCTTCGGGAAGGAGGTCAATGGATTAGGATAGTATTCGACGTTGTGAACATCATGGTGGTGCCTATTTTTCCTAATTTTGCTCAAGGTGAGAGAACTTGATATCGGAAGTTCAAGAACTAAAACTAAAATTAAAATCTTCTCATTTCTTCTTTTCTCTTTAGATCTGAAGTAGGTAGGACCTACATTTACGTTTTAGACATTGTTATGATTTTTTTTATGTATATATATATGCTTAATTTGATTGAATATTGTGAGATTTGTGATGTATATATATGTATATATGGAAGTGTGTATATACATCCATATATATGTGGAAATTTTGTATATATTTGAGTTATTCTTTGATTAAATATTGTAAAAATATGTGATTTAAGCGTTTAAACATTTATATAAGAGTTATTGTTAAGATTAAGGCTTGGATAGGTGATTTAGGGATGTTTTGGAGTTAGATTTCATTGAAAACAAACCTGAAACTTGGGTATTAGGTTTTATTGTCAAGATAATAGCTTCTGGTGTCCAGACAGTAGGTATCCGAAGAGCAACCCCTGGTGTCCAAATAGCAAGTTTGGTAAAATTTTTGAAAATATTAAAAATTGATTTCTAAGAACTTATTCATTGCCCAAACCTATTTATTATGGATTTTAAAGATTAAATAAATCCTAATAATTATTAACTCTAATGGGAATGCATTTTTATATTGAATGATATTTATTTACAAGATTAAGTATATCATGTATATGGGACTGGAGTTATGTTATCCGGTTTGATATTGTAATTATTGATTGACTAAGAGTGCCATATCGATGTTGTGACATGCTGAGGCACGAGTTATATATACAGATGAAATTCGTGATTTTTAAAAAAAAGATAAAATAAGAATTTAAAAATACTAGATGATCCTTGGTCGATATATATGAGTAGTGTTTAATCATTTAGAGTTGGGATGTTAATTATGAGATATGATTATGAGATTTTTTCTAGATTACAGCCAAACCCTGCTTGAGCTAAGCAGATATCTAACTACAACTATAACACAATTCCCTAATAAAACAAGTTAGGATGTATAACACGTTCCCCTGAGCCTTACACCAATTGGGGTATAACATGATTCCCCACTTAGTGTATATATATATATATTAATATGTACATTCGCCACAAGTATAAACAGTACAGTTGGTGATTTCGTGTACTTTACTAAGCGTCACTCATCCCACAATAAAATTGAGGGTAAATGGAGATTAAAGTATGCATTGACATTGCATTTTATCACATCCCATAGTATGAGATTACATTGAATATTCTTCTATATTGAGTTGTAGAAATAATGTGGCTGTAATATTGATTGATGAGATAGATGATTTATCCTATTGATAATAAGTTTGGTTATAAAATGCGAGATATAAATCAGAAACTACGGTGACCAATTCCCTAGGAGGGATATGTAGGCAGCTTAGGATTAGGTAACCTGAGTCCGATCTTAACTGTAAAGAAGAATTTGGTGTTTCTGTTATTTATCTAAGCGTGGGGTCGTATATGTTAATGAATGAGGAATCCAGAGTTTAGGTTAATAATATAATGATGGCATTATTAATTAGAAAGATATTATCTCAAGCATAATGTATCATGGTTGTGTAGACCTTAATGTTATCACCAGAGTTTGATTTTAAATTTAATGTTGTTAATTTTTTATTATATTATGGGAATAAATGTCAAACATGAAATTGTAAAATGGTCATTAATTATTATTAAGTTGATTTTGACAACTTCTATTAGTATTTGATAGAATTTCATATTCTCATACCATTTGTCCTGAATAATTAAGTTAAGAACATGAAAGAATGGTACTTAGGTTGTGAATACTTTGGATCCCGGGTAGTGAGGCTTATGTGTTTTTACTGTGTTTTACTAATTCTCTAGCATTTATTTTATGGGTTTAGAATTGAGGATTATGATATTTTATACTATGGTTGTTGTGGATGTGATTGGGGCTAAGATTTTTCTCAAAACAATGATTCTGTCGATAAAAGATAAGACAATTTTGTGGAACATTGTAGTTAATAATAAATTTAAGATACATATTTAATCCTTTAATATGGTGGACATTCATAAATCCTCCATCTCTAATAACCACACTTTATATGTGTACACATTAACATAAAATCTCCAAAATAGTAACTCTAAGCTTACTTCCACAAACTCTGAAAATCATCGCAAGATTAGAATTAAAACAGGAAAACAAACAACTTGGGTTCTCTTCTGGCACATGCAATCATGCCTAACTTAACTTGAAAATTTTTAAATTTAGGTGTGAGTGTCACACAATCAGTGAAAGTATTATACTTAAAATAAAAAATAATAAATTATTTATCCTTTTATTTTAACTATATAATTTAAGGTCACTTTTCATTCATACCATGTATCATCATAACTCATCCTCGCATTTCACCCCAACTAACCATCCTATAATATATATATCTTCAGAATTATTTATATAACCAAAAGTCTTGTAAATAACAAGAATAAAATTTAACAATGATAATAATATTACATTACATCATTAACACCATGTTTCATTCATCAATTCTTAACATCACATTGTATCCCATTCAACAATAGTACAAATATGTCATCACATAGTCATCACTAATTCCCAATCATCAACCTCATCATATCAATATACCATATCTGATAATGATAAAAAAATATCTTATCACATCATGGTCACCACATCCCTTATCTGGCAGTGTCGTGACATGTATATATAATAAATAATTTAAATGTTAC
The DNA here is from genome assembly GCA_035590655.1 of Pouteria glomerata. NCBI lineage: Eukaryota > Viridiplantae > Streptophyta > Magnoliopsida > Ericales > Sapotaceae > Pouteria > Pouteria glomerata. The sequence continues at coordinate 11,434,043 of JAVXUM010000004.1, forward strand.
TATAGCACACAGTTGGGCCCATCTGGCCTATGAGTTGAAATTTCAACTATAGACAGTGACTTTAATAAGTATGTCCTATTAGCCCCATCTGATCTCAATCTATGGTTTCATCTGGCCTCATTTTTTCGTCCCATTTGAACTGGCCCCATCTGGCTTCAATGTACGTGTAATACATGCAATTCATGCCGTGTAATGTTACCTATTATTTTAATTCTTGCTATAATTTATTATTTTTTTCAAGTAAAAATATCACTACACATCTATCATATCATAAACAATCATAGTTCATCATTACCATAATTAATTTACAAGCAATATATAATTCCTCATATAAAATATCAATCCACACACTAACATTCCATAAACAATCATATATCCCCATCAATACAATTAATCTATAATTCTTTACATAATAATATCAACTCTACTAATTATCATTCTGTAAATACACATAATTCATCATTAACCAAATTAATTTCTCAAATTAAAATATCAACACTCACATTTATTATTTAAAAAATAATCATAAGTCACGTCGCATAATCAATTCATAGACAATTAGTATTTTTATTATCACCACACATAATTTCTTTTAAAAATATATATATATAAAGTTTCCCAATAATCATTTAATATTTCTCACAAACAATTTATTAAGTAAAGTCACCTTTATTATTCTATAACCATCAACACAACTATTTCACGAGTAATTATTATTATTATTATTACTATTACTACTACTATTATTTTGTTTTTTAGCACAGAATTAGTCTATAAATAATTATCATTTTATCATCAATCCAATTACTACATAAATAGTTAATATTTACATATAAATAATTTCTCAAATATAAACATTATTTCCCCACACACAATCACAATTCACTAATTAATATTAAAACAATAAAGACAACTAACTCATTATTATTATTCCATAATTATTTATAATTCCCTGTTAACAAAATAGATCTATGAATAATCAATTTTTATGCACAAATAATTACTCAAATAAAAATATTAACTATCCTAAATAAATCTTAATTTCTCATTAACAAAATGAACTCACAATAACCATTATTTTATTATTTTTTAATCACAATATTTAAATATCAACGAGATAAAATTTATTAATTTACATTTATTACCTATTACCTTTAAGTTTAATACACCCACCTAGATAACAGAGAGTCTGAAAAAAATCAAATTACTGAGGTGATTGTTGCGGATTATCCTTAGATCCTAATTTTAACTTAAATACATTATACTAGTTAGAAACTAAACAGCTAAAACATAAACTAATTCAATTAATAATAAAAAGGTAATAAATAGAATGTAGCCACTACACTCTCTACATATTTTATTTATTTAATCCTCTATAACAAAAAATTAATTTTTGAGCTAACAAGATAAAATAACTTACCTCAATAATTGAGGCAACACCTCTAAATTTTTTTCCCTTTCCCTCTATTTTTTTCTCCTCCTGTCGACCTTCTTTTTTCCCATTCTTTCTCTCTCTCTCTTTTTTCTCCTCTCCTCTTTGTTTTTCTTATGGTCATTCCTTGTCTCAGTACACATGAATCTCACATATAAATAACCAAGACTTGGGGCTAAATCTACTGCCACTCCAAGTTGCCAACGTATTATACACACACACACACACACATATATAGTCACCATGTGGCTTAACCACCAACACCCATACACTTAAAATAATAATAAGATATATATACATATGGTAGGCATCTTCCACGAGGAGTCCATACCACCAATATAAATGGTTATGTTTATCTATAATTAATTAACTTAATTTACTCATTAATTAATTTAGAAAAAACTTATCTAAAGTTTTAACTAGTACTAAATTAACACAATTAAATTACTAGACATCATGTAAAATTTAAATTAATAAATATGCAGCTAAAATAAAATAAATAAAGAAAAATAAAAGTTTAGGATGTTACAAGTAATAACTCGACGGGCCTAGATGTGAGATTTATGAAGTATTCTAATGATGGTTTTAATATCGAGAATGATAATTAGAAGAGATAGTGAAAATAATGAAGGTTTTGAATTTGAATTCGAGAGGTTTGAAGGGCCTAAGTTAGTAGCTCATGAATTTATTTAGAGCATATTCCATTGTTAAATGAGGATAGTTGTTGAACGATATTAGTGTTTTACTTGATAAATATAATTGATATAAAAGTAAGAATGGGTAGGTCATCCATTTACTATGTGATGATTCTTTAATATATTTTATTTTTATAAATCAAATGACCCATGTAATATCTAGTAAGTTAAGTCATAAGAGATAAAGTATAATAATCTTTAAATTATATCAACTCCTTTTTTTTTGAAAGGTGTTTTATATCAACTTGTATTAAAGTAAATTTATTCTATTTGTGTGGGAGATATAAAATCATGCGTTGGGTTTTATATTTATTTTTCTAACAAAAAGAGTCATGCATTTTCTAGTTAAATGACAAAACAACAAAGCATAATTATCTTTAAATTATATTGATTCCGATTAAAGAAATTAAATTTATTTCCCTTATGTGAGGATACAAAATCATGAAATTGTTATGACACATAATATAATATTATTTGCTTTGAGTTGAGCTAAGTGCAAAATAAGTAATTTTTAGATGATCATCTATCTCAATACTACTATCGTTGTCACACCCCAAATTTTGTAGAATTCGGAGCGTGAAAATGTATGGTATAGGTTTTAATAAATATAATATTTCGGAGATATATGTCAAGTCATAGTACATAATAATGTGAAAATGTTTATTGTAATAATACTAATAACATTGGTACATTTAGAGCAAATCCTAATAGTCTTAAATAGAATACAAATAAGTAGAAGTTATAGAATAATTATTACATTCATCCAAATATAGAAAATATTAACAAATAGTCTATAAATCAATACACAAGTCAAACAGTTAAATAGTATGAATAGCTTGACAATCCTACTCAACTACCATGTGCCATTCTTCTCTTTTTTCCAAATTAGAACTTAGAATGTTTATTTTTCATTGAGGTACTAACAATAGTCAAAACCTCCTGGGTAGGCATGCAATGAGAATGGTATTATACTACAATATATTGGGTGATCCGATAATGATCGTGACTAGATGTCATAACTTTTATGCAACAATTAATGTGAAAGTATAAAACAAGTAAAATAAATACTATTCATGTCATATTTGTCAGAAAATTTCAAGTATTACAATATGAAAATAAGAACATTATAACAATTCAAACTTTATACCATGGCGGTAGGGGATCTCAAATTCAAACCCTCAAGGTCTTAGGATTGAACCCATAGCAGTTTAGATTTCGAGTGGATTTTGATATTTATTTTAAATAGTAATTCAGTATCCGTTAAAATAATTCTACATATAAATTAAAATCTTATTCTCCACTATTCTATTCTTAGAACCAGCATATTTATTAGCTCTACTCTTAAGTGTACCATTGATTGTTACCCCAAAATGACTTTTCGGGCTCTACTTCCAAGTGTACTATCGATATTATTAACCAAAAATATAGCCGCCATGATTGGTAATCTGACTAACTAAGTCAGAAAGGGAAATAATCCCAAATATACCACAGTTATTTCGTAGTTTCCATTTCCACCTACAGATCATTACTACTCGCCTGTGTACCTATTGCCAAAACTAAATTTTAGAATGGTGATCTCTATGGTACCAAGTACCAGACCAAATGAATGTCAATATTATGTTTGTGCAATGACATAAGGCATTAGTTTTATATACAGAGTTATTTAATTTCATATATATTCTCGGATAATACAACACTTCGATTCAGTTAGTTTAACTCCCATATTTATTTATCTTATTTTTGTTTTAATTTAACCAGGGCCATTATTCAAAATTAAATTTCAAGAAAATAATTTACCATAAAATATTTATTGTGCACAAGATAATTAGGCCAAGATTGGTAGCTCAATAGGTTGGCAACCCTAATCTAAAGTTTAAGGCTGCAAGGTTGAACCTCACTAGCTTTGATCTCGATTTTTGTTTAATTTCTAAAAATATTAGGATGACAAAACAATGCTTAAAATCTAGTGTAATTTTATATTATATAAAACAAAATTTTAAAGGATTAACTATTTAACTTGAATCTAAATTTTAGATTAGATTAGTTTGAAATCCATTATGTGAAATTTTAAGTTCTATAAATTCTAGCAGATTCATATTTGTAACGAAATTCTTAAGATTTTTTTCCAAACTTATTCAGTAAAACAATAATAATATTTTAATAGTTTAAAAAGTCTAAGTGTGTCATATGTCCAATAATTAAGTCATTCAATCGATTTCATAATATTGGTTATGATAAAAATAAAATTTTTAACATATTATAAAACGAGCTATTGCCCATACTAGGTAGATTCAAGGTTTAAGTTTGAAAATACATAATAAATATTTATTAAATCCTTTTTAAGTCATTCCAAAGCCTAAATTATTCTAGATTATGTCTAGCTTTTGAATATTAAAGTTAAGGATTTATTTAGTAAGCCTATTAATACAGATTTTAAGAAAATTTTACGTTTTCCTAAGCAAAGTTTTACAAAATAGAAATATTTGGATATTTTATGAAAATCATACATAGCTTCTAAATTTATTGAATTTAATCTAAAAGTTCCTTTGTGTGTCTATTATCATATATAAAAATTTTATAATTTAATTAAAAGTTTAGCTAAGTCAAATTAGCCTAAACATGAAGAAGTTGTTGAACAGAATAAAATTTTGGACGACTGAGTTTGAGCATTTTTTTTTAATAAATTTAGTATAACTTTAAAAATTAAAATTTAATATGGTAGCTCTTGGGTATGTCTAGTTTCAAATAAAAAAAAATTTGGAATTCAATAAAATTTTTAACTAGGTTAAATTAAATAAAAACTTATCATGGTCTAGTTTAGTTCATATACATACGCATAGTTATGCATCAGCATGCTACTCTGGTCATCTTCTGGCAATGTTTTTTTTTTTTTTTCCACCAGCTCTTAGGTTATTTTATTCCATTAGGAGTTGCAAAACAGAAACTAGACGTGTAATTTAAAACATATAAATGCTAAATTAACCATACTTGGGCATAAATTATAATCTAACTTAATGAATAAATATTAAACTTCAAATATTTATCAAGTTCTTCATTTTGAATCTGATAAATCACATAACTCAAATTAAATTCTCATGATAGTATAAAAACACAAATTGAAAATATAAAATATATTCTACGAAATTTATTATTTTACCTCAATAAATTTTTTAAGTGACGAGCTTCATGAATAAGAAGAAATTTGATCACAAAAATTGCTAGAACCAGAAACTTTCAAACTTCTCAACTTCTCTGTTTTTATCCTAATTTCATAGTCAATTCATAACTAGTTTTTTAAGTTTTATGGTGCTCTCAATTCACTGCACTTTTCTTTTTAATTTTATACTTTCATTTTCTCCTAACAAGTCCTTAATTTATAAGAAAAAATTTTTGTCTTCTCTCTTGAACACCCCCGCAACCTCCATCATCCTTCATTGAAAGTTTATAAAATTTATCCTTCGGTGTGGCCGAGTAGAAGTCGAGATCGCCTAAAGAACGAGGACCATGAGGTCTCGAGTTCGACTCTCCTTCGGGGGGGTGGGTTACCACGTTTGTGGGTTCCTATTGGCCTCCACTCGGTCGAGCCGATCAGTCAGGCTTACTTAAGCTGGTTTACTCTTCAGGACTCTTTGCCGGCTAGGGTCCTGAAACGTGTTTCGTCCTGTGCGCACCCCTCGGGATAGCGGCTGCGGACTTCCACGTACCAGAAGTTTATAAAATTTGTCAAATTTTGTGAGCTTTGTTAAAAATGGCAAAAGTAAAGTAGGGAGATGAAGGGGTGAGGTCTTCATATGACAAAGGATGACAAGGTTGAATTTGAGAGAGAGATTCACGTGAATAAGCTTAAATTCTTATCCTGTAAATTGATGTGAAAAATGGGTCAGGAAGATGGGTTGGTAGGTTTGGATAACATCCATGGATCATGGGTTTGGGTCATTTAAATTGGGTAAATGGGTTACGAATTTTTTGTTTTCTAATAATTGGTATTTCATATTATTTCCTCTATTAATTCTTATTATGAACGAAATATTAAATCCAAGGTTAAAAATATATCCTACCACAGAATTTTCCTTTTAACTGAATTTCTAACTTATATAAAAAATTTACTTCCTACTAAATTTCCTATTAACACCATGAATAAAAAATATTAACAGTCAGATAATTAAATAAAATTTATTTACGGAGATGTAAAACTTTCCTGGTATTGCAATTGACTAAGCACACTTATTTCTAATTCAGTGCTCGTACGATTAATTTAAAATATTTTTTTGTACTACGAAAATATTGAATCTAATACAAATAACACTTTGTCCAACTTTATCAAGTAATATACGATAGAAATGTTTTACTGTAGTTCTTAATATTAATTTATGCTCTCTCACATTACCATCGGCTTGTCATCACTCCCAATTTTGGCATGTGCTCTGGTGGTCTTATACTTCTGCATGCGTTTTTGGCTTTGATACATTTTTGTCATGACCCATATAGGATGAAAATTTTAGGCTTAGTTTGCCTTATTTTTCCAAGCCATGGATATTTAATGGGAATTCTCGTAGATAGTGAATAATCAAATTTTAATTGAAATAAAATATTTAAAATAAATTAATGCAATTTTAGTTAGTAGTGGAACAGTTAATAATCTAAATTTGTCATGAATTTTAGTTTATGTGACTAAAAATTCACATTTTAAACTTGTAGACCCGTTTCATCATTTCCTAAGATATTATTTTACTTGTATTTTCTCAGAAAATTAAGATTTTATTTCAAAAATTTTAAAAGTATATCTATTTTAACATCCAACTGCTTACTTTTATAATTTTAAAAATTATTTTTATCATAATTAAAAAAAAAAAAAATGGATTCTTGGCCCGACTTTGGGCCCTGTTTGGTGGAGAAGAAAAAACCAAAAAGTACAGGAAAAGTACTGATGATTTGACATAAAGGTGATATGTGT
>JAVXUM010000004.1:11448007-11462129 GCA_035590655.1 Pouteria glomerata
ATAAAATAATTTAATAATTAATTAATTTTAATTTGATTAAATAAATTATTATTTTATAATATTTATTATAATTATTTTTAAGAGAACTTTGTTTAAGATTTTATACAAAGGTAAAGAAATATTTTATGAGGTAGTAAAAAAATGGTAAAATTTTTGTATTACCTCTGTTATCCACCTCCCTCTAGAATAAAAATTTGTTAACTCAGAATAATTGTTACCTCGATTATTCAAACTAATATAATAGAGGGTAAAAATTACTCCAATAAATTTTATCCTTTATTACTCCAAAAATATTCATCTCCTAAGGGTTAGTAAATATAAATTATATAATAATATCGCATATTTTGATGAAGTTATATATTAAAAAAAAAAAATACAAAACACTATTACACAGCATAGTTTTGCTGACTTTTAACAAGTAGCTGAATCTCCTAGCAAATACGTGTAAATTGATGATAATAGTGTCATGGCAGTGAAGTTTAATGCTTTTATTGGGATAAAATAATTATTTCATCAAAGAATATTCCATCTGTTGGCACAAAAAATAGCAGGGCACATGACAACCCTCCGAGCATGACATGCCAAGCTGGAATACAATTAATTCAACGTGTCTCCGACCAAAGTGGCTGGGCTCCGTGTGTGAACAGGACATGGAGCAACAAATCTAATTCATTTATGAGTATACATTTTGTCTAGTTAGTCCCACGTTGTACCGACGACAGATTGATATGACATCAAAACCTTCCTATTGTCTCAAATAATTTTATCAAAGTTGGTCTCCGTCTCACTCGTACTAATGTTATGTGATGAACATTAAATGAAAGGAGAGTTGTTACACGAGTAAAGTAGCCAAATCGAGAAAGTAATGATTTCCCTCAGTAATTTCTCACATTATTTTATTATTATTATCATATTATAAATGCAACACTTAATCACAAATTCAGATATGCTTACTATTACCCACAAACCTCGTATTACTTTCTCTTTGTCATTGAATTGAGCTTGTACTAACTTAAGCATTGAAGGATTTGTGGTTGGGGAACCGTCCCTGGCCTATTCTTCTAATTTACATTGTCCTGCAGGTTCTTTTACATTCGTTCTTTGTGGATTTGGTGAGCTCGCTCGGCAATATTCTTCATTATTGAACATTTGGCGCCGTTCGTGAAAATTGATTTCTTGGTTCCCTACGCTGTCTCACTCATTTGAATACTTGTTTCAGTTCATTTTCATCAATTATGGTTTCAGAGGAAAATGTAACCCCTTCACAACACCCACTGGCAGGAGATGAGGCTACTATATCCAAGAAGGTAGGCACACTAGTACTACGTACTCCAGTATTAGAATTAAGCAAACGGCAAAGAACAGAAGATCCTAAGGTTGTGAAATGGAGACTAGAACTTCAGGCCCTGGTCGATGCAAAATAGGTCGAATTGGAGATTCTTTTAAAGTTGAGTCAAGGAAAAGAAACGCAACAGTAGAAAGGCAAGTAGACTCTGATGATGATGCAGATGAAAGCTATAATCCATTATACAATGATTCGTATGAGAACTGGGACACGATAAAGATGGAATAAGAGGAAATTCGAAAAGGTAAGAAATTATGAAGCAGATTGGGAGCTGCCTCTAGGGCAGGATTTTTGAGAATGTATCCTGCTCAAATCTTGCATCCAAAGGCTCCCTTGCAACTAAGGGAGAAATTATCTAGGTCATTTATATAACAAGGCATAACTAAAAAAAAAAGCAAGCAATGGTAAATGAGGCAACAGAAAGGTAAAGATAGTTCTTCTAATGAGGATGAAGTGCAGATAAAGGATGAAGAGAAGATGTGGCTTTCATTAACCAAGAAATCGGCTACTAATATGTCAGATTTGATGTGCTGGATTGAAAAATATGCTAAGGTCAAAGACGAGACAAAGTCTGTCGACTAAAAAGAACAACGACCATCTAGCCCAAAGCAGGAGAAATTAAAGGGGAGAATCGGGAATAATGGAGGGAAATCCATCTTTAAAGCTGTTAATAAAGTGTTTAAGGTGCCTATTTATAGAATTCTTCCCTAAATAAAAGATAAGCCCTACTTCAAATAGCCAAAGAAGTTGCCAAATATTTCAGGGAAGGAGACACACAAGGATTACTGTTCTTATCATCGAGACAGAGGGCATCGCATTAGGAAGTTCCATTCCCTACGTCTTCCTCTAGAAGATCTGGCAAAGGAAGGTCACTTGAAGGAATATGTAGATAAGACTAAGGCTAAGGCAACGGACGAACACCTGCGACCACTTTAGGGAGATCCAAGGAGAAAGAGGGATAATGATCCTAACGATGATGTGAATGGAACATAATAACCACCTCAAGCCAGATAGAGAAGGGACGTTCAACACCTAGCCATAATCTATGTGATTCATATGGAAAATGACTCTCAAAGAATGGCTTGGGATTCTATGGCAAACGGAAGTCAGGATGCTCGAGATGCAAAAAATCTTGAAAGTTACTGCAGCCCCAAGCAAGAGATGAAGGCAGAATAAAGTATGGGGCATTTCCTTCCATGAAAAAGGATCATGGGTAACATAACTACATAATGACGCACTGGTGGTGACCTTGGGCATGTATGAGTCTGAGGTAAGATGAATACTAGTAGACGCTGAAAGCTCCACTGAAGTGACGTATTTAAGTTTGTTTAAAAAGTTAGGGTTAAATGAAAAAGATTTAGAGCCCATAGAATGCCCCCAATGGGATTCAGTGTCGCACTAGTTTGGCCACTCGACAAAGTCACAGTTCTTGTCCGAGCAGGCCCAACTATGTGTGATGTTGAATTCATCGTTGTGGATGTGCTATCTTCATATAATGTAATCGTGGGGAGATCTTAGATTCACATGTTAAGGGTCATGCCATTAGCGTACCACCAAGAGCTGAAATTTCTGTATGAAGGTAAGATAATAGAGATAAAGGGTGATTAAGATGTTTCAAGGAAGTGCTTTACTACAGCCTTGAAGTTAAAGTCTCTTCCCGAGCAGGTCTAGTTTGCAGAAATGCCTTTGGAAACTCCAAAGATAGATGATATAGGGGGCGATCTAGAAGGTCGTGAAGCAACTGGAGAAAATTTATATTGGACCTTTCGATGACGAAAAGTACTTTCTGATCGGCTTTAACTTTTCTACTAAGAAGAAGTTTAAGTTTTCAGAATTACTATTGAAGAATGTCAATAATTTCATTTATACCCCTCAGGAGTTACCGGGTATTCACCAAGATGTGATGTGTCATAAATAAAATGTGAAATCTGGGATGAAGCCTACAATATGAAAAGCATGAAGGTTGGCATTGCAGTATTTAGAAGCTATAATTAAAGAGGTCGGCAAAATTGCTAGAAACAGAAACCATCAGGAAGTTTTATATCTTGAGTTATTGGCTAACACAGTAGTAGTCAAGAAGAAGAATGGCAAGTGGAGGTTTTGTGTGGATTATATGAACCTAAATAAGACCTACCCCAAAGATCCCTTCTCATTGCTAAAGCTCGACCAGTTAGTTAATTCAACAATAGGGAATGCCAAGATGTCATTTCTTGATACCTACCGACGATACCACCCGATCCCTATTTACGAGCTTGATGAGGAAAAAACGCCAATCATCACTACAATAGGTATTTACTATTACAAAGTAATGCCCTCTGGTCTAAAAAAATACGAGAGCAACATACCAGAGGTTAGTCATGAAAATATTCTGAAAGGATCTTGGTTGGAGAATGGAGGAGTACATAGATTATATGGTCGTAAAAAGCAAAGAGTTAACTGGCCGTTTAGACAACTTGTAATATGTTTTTCCTACTTTGAATCGGTACGGTTTGAAACTTAACGCTACAAAATGTGCTTTCAGAGTGAGCTTGAGCAAATTCTTAGGGCATTTAGTCACTAAAAGAGGGATTGAGGCTGATCTTGTCTAGATTAAGGTGATTCAGGCCATAATTGCTCCGACCACCAAGAAAGAGGTGCAAAAACTTATTGGAATGATTGTCGCACTTAATAGATTTATAAGTCGAGTATCTAACAAGTGCTGACCATTCTTCAGATTATTGAAAGGAGCAAATAAGATGACCTGGGATGCTGAAGCTGATGTCGCACTGAAGAGACTGAAGGAGTACTTGATTTTTACTTCAATTTTATCAACATCAATGCTTAGAGAGGTGTTACAACTGTATTTAGTAGTGTCTGACCATGCAGTAAGTGCAGTATTGCTGAGAGAATTAGAGAAAATACAAAAGCCTATTTACTATACGAGTAAAACCCTATATAGAGTAGAAACAAGGTATCTTCCATTAGAGAAGTTTATGTTGGCATTTGTGGTGGCTCCACGAAAGTTGGCCCATTACTTTCATTCTCATACTATCTAGGTGATCACTGACCAACTAATTGGCTAGGTTCTAAAGAAGGCAGACATCACTTGAAGGTTAGCTAAATGGTTTATGGAGCTGGGGGTTTTGACATTAAGTTTGTACCAAAGACCACCATTAAAGCCCAGGTGTTGGCAGACTTTGTGGTTGAGTTTACCCCATCAACCCCCAAGTAAAAATAGGAGGTTTAGATTTTAAAAGTTAATTCAAAAGAACAAAGTGCTCCACCAAGTTGGCAGATTGAAGTAGATGGTTCATCATCCAAGAAAGGATTAGGTGTTAGAGTTGTGCTGACCACCCCCAAGGGAGTAGCCATCAAGTATGCCATTAAGTTGGGATTTAATGCAACTAACAACGTGACTGAGTATAAAACTTTACTGGCAAGATTAGACATAGCTCAGTGATTGTTCGCACAGGATGTGCTGATTAAGATTGACTCCCAACTAGTGGCTAATCAATTAAAGGAGGAATATGTGGCAAGAAACGAAAAAATGGCAGAGTATTTGAATCTGGCAAAACAAAAGATAAAAGACTTCAATATCGTTGGGGTGGAACTAGTTAGTCATGATCATAACTCCCATCCTGATGCTCTAACAACTTTGGTAGCTTCTCTAAGCATGAGATTGAGTAACACTATCTTCATAGAAGTATTGGGGAGGCTAAGCATAGCAAATATAGAAGTTATTGGTTATATTGCTACTAACTCCTTTTGGATGGATCCAGTCATCAATCATTTAAAGGATGGAACTCCGCCTGAGGACAAAGTGGCAAGCAAATTAAAGATAAGTGCAGCAAAGTTCTCGCTTCTCTTGATCTTAAGTTACACAGACGATTCTTCACTGGACCTTACATTCTTTGTGTTCATCCTAACAAAGATCAAGATTTTCTTTACGAGCTACATGAAGGTGTTTATAAAGCACACACTGGGGGCAGGTCATTAGCCCATAGAGCTATAACTTAAGGTTACTGGTGGCCCAATATGGGAAAAGACGCCCACACTTACATCAGAAAATGTAAGAAGTATCAAAAGTTCTCTTTGGTTCCATATTAACTTGCTTTGGGAGATTAGTCCATTGACTAGCCTATGGTTATTTGCACAATAGGGATTAGATATTTTGGGACCACTGATAGTGGGTACTATAAATTGTAAGTGACTTGTGATCGGCACTGATTACTTTATGAAGTAGATTGAAGCAGAGCCCTTGGCACACATTAGGGAAGTAGATGCCATCCGTTTTGTTTGGAAAAATATAATCACGAGGCACAGCATCCCGAGGACATTAATCTCAGACAATGGTACTCAGTTTGATAGCACTCATTTCAAAAGTTACTACTTGGGTTATGGCATTAAGAATGTTTATTCCACTCCATCATATCTGCAGAGTAATGGATAAACTGAGGCTTCCCACAAAATCATCCTTAACGGCATTAAGAAAAAGCTGGAAGTTACCAAAAGAAGATGGGTTGAAGAACCGCCTTCAGTCCTATGGACATATCGGACAACCCCAGGAAGATCAATTGGGGAGACTCTTTTTTCACTTGCATATGGTACGGAGGCTATTATTCTCTTGAAAATTGGTAAGCCGACCATCTTTGCCACTGCATTTGATTAAGAAGAAAATGACAAAGCAATACGGTTGAGCCTACATTTACTAGGAAAAAAAAAAAAAAGAGATGGCGTCTATCAGATTGGTAGTGTATCAGCAAAAAGCCAGGACAAGGTTTAATAACAAGGTCAGCCTAAAAGAATTTAGGGTCAAAGATTATGTCTTCAGGAAGCTGATGGAAGCTAGGAAAGATCCAACTGAGGGCAAGTTAGGAGCCAACTGGGAAGGTCTATTTCGCATAATTGAAGTGCTCAGTAATAGAGCTTACCAACTCAAAGACTCAGAATGAAGACGAGTAAAGAGGCCCTAGAACATAATGCATCTAAAGGTATTTTATTTTGAAGTATTGATAGGCTATTTATTCACTCATTGTTAATTATTCTTTATATCTTACATTTAATGTATAAGGAAAGGAAGCTGTGACTAGTTGAATTTCAGAGTTAACAAAAAGAATTGCCACATTGGCTCAGTCCAATGTCGATTCAAAAACAATTGCCACATTGGCTCAGTCTAATGTTGGCTAAAAAAGAATTGCCATATTGGCTTTGTCCAGTGCTAGTTCAAAAAACACCATCATATCGGCTCTACCCAATAATGGTTCAGACAAGCAATACCGTACTAACTTGCTATGGAGAAGGATCAAAAAGGTACAGCTTTACTAATCAATACTAATTAAAGCTCAAAAAGCGTCAACTTGATGATTATTATTGATGAAAAGTTTGACAAAAGCCTTTTTCTCCGAATCCTTGTTATGATAAGTTGAAAAGGGTCAACCGTGTGAACAATATTAGCACTTGGACACGGTTCTGCACTTCTCCGACCACAATTTTTGTGGTCGGCTGCCACTGAATCCTCAAACTTGAAGGAGTGTGTAAACAGTTAAGGTACAACTACCAAGCAATAAATTCTCTCCACTCTTACATGATTCTTACAAGTGAAAGCATGACAGGACATGTGAGCAAGAGATCAAATTCAATCAAGCAAACTATTTAAAATAGAGAAAAGGGCTTTACTTTTTGTGCTCGGCTTACTTCAAAACAATATTCTTTCATTAAACCACTTAGGTTTCGGTATTGGGAATTGTGAATCAAGAGCTTGGTTAAACCATTAAGATAATTCAAAACATTTTTAACAAATACTTATGATGAGTAAATGTTTGGCAACACATTAAAATTAAAGATTTTTGTTAGGAACAATACTAAAAATAACCTCAAAAATAGAAAAGCAAGAGTTAAAAGAAATCAAGCAAATACATTATGCTCGGCAACCAAAAGTTTTTATTGAACCATACATGGAACATTTTGCCATAAAGGCTAAGTTTCATTATAGAGAATATTTACATTTATCAAAAAGTGACGAGTTCAATGGAAGTTGTCTAGAAAAATCACGATCATTAATGACTTTGTCAACCAGACACTTAATAAGATCTTTGCCAGCTCTAATACATGCTGCCTCGATAAAAGAAGCAATAACTTGATCTGCTGTCACCAAATAAGTATCACAGTGGAATTTAAGTCGGTCACTGTGAGAACATTAACCATATACTATAAGCATGTTAAAAGTAGAGTAAAAATAAAGAAAGAGAATATGCACAAGAAATATCCATTAAAATCCAAAAGATTATTTTACATCTGAAGTTTGAATTTGTTACAAACATGATGTGAAAATTTAACGAAAAATGAGAAAGGGAGAAACTCCGAAGCCAAGAGAGTTTTTTTTTTTTTTTATGTCACTTTTACTTTAATGAATTTGATAAGTGATATTAATTTTTTAGGGAAGGGATATTGGTGCTTAAATGTTTTTGTAAACATCTTGTGTACGAAAAGTGGTGCTCTTTTTTTGGCATCTTTTATAATTAATAGATAGTTTTTCACTTAAAGGGAAAAATAGTTTCAGCCAACAGAATAAGTGAGTACAATCTTACTTTTATTTATAAGCGTACCTAGAAAACTCTTAGCATTTTTGTTCATATACATTTAGTGACAAATGTTTAATTTATGTATAAAAAATTTCTAAATTGTCATGTTCATTATAAAATTTTCAAAGTTATCATGATTGTGTAACTTAATTTTTGTTTTTAATTTTTGTACTAAGCCAATTACGTCTCTTAATTTTTTTATAAGCCAATCACTGCGTGGATGGTTTTTTGTTGTTAGAATATGCTCATCATGCTTAATTTCTTGATGGTTTCTCTTTAGGTAGATACTTCTTTATGACTTAGTGTTGGTTACTGATTTCATGGATTTTCTGAGCACTTCATTGGGGTGTTGTTGCTCTTGTATTACTTTTTAACTGTTTATTTTGGTTGCTACTAAACTCTTGCAGAGCTAATTTTGGTGTTATTGCTGTCATTCTATTTTCCTATTGTTGCATAGTTGTGTAGTTTATTTACTTAAAGACAATGGTGTGAAATTTATTCAGAAGACGAATGTTTTTGGCTTTTGTTCTTTTTCATTAACCTTATACTCTGGTTTACTGGTTTCTTGCTTATTGTTATTATTGATGTAATTGGTTTTGAAGTGGGGAGGAGGGAACTATTTTTAAATATGTTTATTAATTGTTTTACTAGTTGTTTAGTGGCTTTTGTCTATTGTAAGTGCCCATTTAGTCCTTGAGAAAACACTTTTTAGAGGAAAGAACAGAAGTTAGATTATGATTGAGACCTTCTTGATTTGGGAACTTTTTTGGAACTATGTGATTAATTTAATTTAGCTCTCTTTGGAGTGCTATTGTTGAGTCAATGGTTATGTTGTTTGAGTACTGTAGTTATGCAAAGCTTGAAAAAAGAAAATTTTTAGTATGTGATAATAACTATCATATCTCAAATTGATGTCTGTTAAAAAAAATAATAGCTAGTTTTTATTATTGTGAGTTTTAATTACATTAGGTTTAACCTAAACATGAATAATGCTCCTTTTCATTATTGGTTGTCTTCGTATTCTTGATTCTTTTATTTTTTCTTTTAGTATGGTTTTGAGTGAGGCAAATGAACTAGGGATGAAACATACATACACTGAAACAAATATAATTAACATTGTATAGATAATTGAGAGCAATATATATATTAATGTATACATTTTCACCTTAAAAAAAAAAAGGGGTGGATCTCGATTACTGTGTAAACGAATATTATGAATTTAAACCTTATATTCATTTATGCTATAAACGAATTTCATTCTATGTCAATAAACTTCAGTGGTTCAGTAAAAGGAGGGCAAAAGTTTTATGGACTTTAGTTGTTTGGCGAAAGGAGGGTGAAAAAAATAGAAGTAGTTCGGTGAGAGAGGTAAAAGAAACAAAAGCTCGAGCAGAGGTTCGGATCGAGAAGAATGATCGGTTGAATTTTTTTGTGCTTAGATGGCAATTTTATTTCAATTTTGAGCGAGAGAAGGAGATGAATTTTGGGTGAGACAGATATGACCTAAGGTTTCAGGTCTAATTTGATCGAGTAGAGGTTCGGATTAGGAGGTGAATTTTGTTTACTCTGTTAACGTAGTTACTTGACTTCATTTAGGGAGTAAATAAGTTCTTGTCTAATTATTGATTGAACTCATTTACTGTGTAAATGAATTTCTCTAATCAAAACTATTTCCGTAGTATACAAATTTTCTCCTGTTTTGGCAAATAAATTCCAAAACCCTTTAATCTTGTACACATTAGACCCCAAGTGACTATTGAGTTCAAAAACTCAGAGACTAAGATCCAAACTCATTTGGTTAACATACAAATTTAGCATAGGTTTGACCCAAACTCATTTATACGAGATGTGAATTTTAGATAAACTTGTAATCTATGTATACGATTTCTGGCAAGCTCATTTAACTAAAAAAATAAGTTCCCATCATCCTTTATAACACTAAAGCAAAAAATTTCTCCTATGTTTATCGATTGTCAATCACTGTGTCACTATTACTCTGTGTTTATGTTAGACGACAAAGAAAATTGTTTAACGATGAAAAGAATGAAAAAACGAAGAAAAAGACTGATGAAAAGGACCTTAAAGTTATGTAAGTTGGCAAAGAACTAGAAATAGACTGGTGAGAAGACATGGAGAAGCTTTTTAAGGACTAAGAAATCACTATTAAATATGTGAGTGACTTATATATATGTATCTATAATTCATTTCATTGCATTCACAATTCATCAATCTTTTTGAAACCTTCACATTCACAAAACTTCACATTCAGAAAGCAAGTCTGCTTGTCAAAAATTGCCTATGTATGTGATTTGAGTTTTGTTCGAAATATATACTTATGCTAATTTTTTGGAAAGAATGTGAATTAATTGCTACTTTTTTTTTTTTTTTTGAAACTAGAATCAACTGTTATGTGAATGAGTATTATTTCTTTTATTTTGTCTTTGGGAATTTTATATTTATGTTTATATTTAAATTAATCTGATAAGCATTGTGTTTGTTTGTACAAATAACACTTAGGATCATTTCTATTAATTCGATAAGATTAGTTCTGAAGGTCTATTACAAAATTACTATTTGATAAGTGTGCCTGTTAATTTGAGTATTGTGTTTGTAGAAAATATATGTAATAGCAGTAACTTGCAGCATAAACACCAATATTTTATTAATAAGTTCTTTAAATGTGTCAATTACAAATAGATTAAAGGAAAAAAATTGAACTATAAATAATAAATATTTTCAATTAGAATATTTACCAACCTTATATTACAAGTGAAACTTTTATGAAAAATTATTTCCTAAAAATATGAGACACTGATTAATTAAGTTATTAAGCAATCTTTATTAAAATTTATAATACTCTTTTCTACAAACCCCCTCACATTTGTGGATGATCGATAAAATTTTCACGTCTTTAAGTATGCAATCGTTGATCTCCATGCTTGGCATTGAAATTGTTTAAATTTCTAGATATTATAGCGTTTGTTAGTTGGATGAAAATTTTCATACATGATGGACACTTCGTTTAGGTAGATATAACTATAAGGAAATGAACAAAATATTGTTTCTTTTCATTGAAACAAGCATAAATGTTTCTTATATCCTAAGATGGCGATACAAAATACTAATGGGTTAATAATTTTAACATTTCTTAAAGTTAAAACAAAAAGTTAAAATATCAACTTAAGAAGTGAGAGATTTGAAAATTTTATACTCCACTAACCATCATATTCCTAATCAAATTTATTCTTGGCAAATTTGTTTCCTTAAAATTTTGTTAAAAATAACTTTGTCAATTATTCATAAGGATGTGACTCGAAAGTGTGTTTCACTCTTTTGTTTTTGAAGAGGAAATATTATCAACTTAAGAGATGATATAAGTTATGACTTACAATGAAAACGCATTATCAAAGTCAGTTAGAATTATATGTACTTGATTTTGTTGGCAAAGCTGTATGACATTGGTGATATTAATGTAATTCAGTGGAAGATGAAGGTCACTTGTTGATACCCCATTATTGGGAGTGCGGGTCAAATCCTACAGAGGCCTCTAGTGAGACGATGTTCGATATCCTAGATCTTATAAATCATAACCATTCTAGCATTTTCACTAGTGGCTAGAGATATTATTAGCCCGGCATCTCATTTTCCAAATCAGCTTCCGATAGACACTTTTGTTAATAATATGCCATTAACATCAGATGATCCACTAACATACAATAAACCCATTACTTCACCAGTTTTAGTAAATAAGAAGAATACTAGGATAGGCCAATGGAATTTTAATCCTATTCACAAGCACATTTAGCAGCAAGATGAGTGTTGGGAATATACAAGTAACCATCTAGGCTAGTTAACAATGGAAAATGTAGCTTAGCAAATGACGAGGTAGAGACAGAGGAGTTGGATAAAATAGATGAAACAGTGTTATAAAATCCCAATGCCATAAATTCACACCAAGGCGATGTCGATGGATGCATTAGCCTATATCTGATATGTTCATAACAGTTACAATGGATGATAGCACTACTGATTGGGACTCTTCTATTCGATGTTAGATGTGTGACTAAAAAAGTTAAAATCTATTTCTTAGGCACATGGTTAAGAGTAATGAGGAATTGGTTAACACAATGAAGCATTATTATATTAGAACAAACTAAGACTTTGTTACTATTAACTCTAATAAGAAAACATGGGTTGTTGAGTGCCTAAAGAGGCTAGAGAGCCAGTGCGATTGGTGTGTTCGAGCTACGAAACATAGCTCCCATAGGCTATTCGAGACATTTCGAGGGCCCCACATTCCTACATGTATACACGCCTTAACCAAGACTATGGCCAGTTGGAAGTAAACTTTATTACTGTGGCAATCAGTCATCTTGTGAGATCAAACCCTATCGTACCTATCATCATACTATAGGGAGTCACCCATGATAAATTCAAATTTTGGGCATCCTATCAAAATACATGTTCAGAAAAGCAGAAGACCATCACATAGATTTTTAGTGATTAAGAGCAATCTTATCTTATGCTACCTAAATTTGTGAATGCATTAACATTATACAATCTAGGTAGCGGTGTTCACCACCAACATGTCTTACACATGGGTGGTTCTTAACATATTTTGAAATATGTGTTTTGGGCACTCAAGCCCTACATAAATGGCTTTGTATATTATCGGTTGGTGGTGATAGCAGATGATTGTGTGTTATTTATGTTCTATTATCATGGATGTACAGCTATTTGTCAGTGTTTTATTTTCATAATTCCTTTGTTATTATCATGATATTGACACATTTGTAGGATTATGCAGGTTTGAATGTCCAACTTGAGGAGAAAAGATAGAATTATGGGCTAAAATGCAAAAGGAGCTAAAGATGGAGCTGACAAGGAATTGATGGGTGCCCCACCATGAATCAGGTGGGCGCCCACCTCAAAAAAACTGCTTCTCAAAGGCATTTTATTAGATAGATGGAAGTCAAGCACCATAGTCGCCCCACCCTTGCCATGGGCGCCTCACCATGAATCAGGTGGGTGCCCATTGAGAGGTGTTTTGGAGTTACTTCTTTGAGGAATTTTACCAAACACCTAGGGGAGTTGATCTATAGGTGCTCCACCCTTGCCATGGTCGCCCATCACCTATGAGTTTTGATTTTCTTTATTTTGTGTGATATACATCTTTTGCCCGTTGATCATAGCCCTATATAAATAGGGGATTATCGGATAGGGTGATGGGACTTTTACCATTCTTCTAAGTACGTTTTGCTTGGAATTCAAAGCATTTTCTTATTAGGGATCCTTTACTTGAGCTTTGTAAGTAAAAGTTCTAAATTTCTTTTAAGTCCAGCTTTTGAGTTTCAAAATTTAGTTTTAGATTGTTCTTCTTCCATGCTTCACTCTACAAAATTGTTTTTAATCTTTCAATTATTATGCTAGGCTAAATCACCTTCTTAGCTTTAAGCCATTGAAGGTGGTGATGTTGGGATTGAATTCCTAAATAAACCAAATGAATTTTCAAAGCAAATTTTAAGGTTTTCATATTTGGAGAATTTCACATTATTTGGGTTAACTTTGGCTTCATTCTACCTGTGTTAAAATCGATGTTGATTTTTAAGTATTTCTTAAAGATTGGACACTGGTTCAATGTCCCGGTAGAATTGATAAATCATTTCTAAAACAAAACCCTACTCAAGTTTCCATTAGACATCGGCTTAGCTATAATACAACCGACATTGGAATCTTACATATCAAATGTATGATTCAATGTTTAGGTGGGTATAAATGAGTTTTTCTAAATTATCACTTGAGGCCAGTGAATTCCTTACATATTATTTTCAATGTTCATCTTCTGACCTGGTGCCGCATGTGTAACGCCCCGTATTTTAATTTGATATATTTTTGTATTAATTTTGAGAAAATGAAATAATTAAAATGTGTTTTAATATATGTTTATATTTTTCATGGGCTGAGTTGGCTCGAATTGTGATTGGACTGGACTAAGTGGGCCAAGGCCCGGGGTTTCTTTTTCC
This sequence comes from Pouteria glomerata, assembly GCA_035590655.1. Lineage (NCBI taxonomy): Eukaryota > Viridiplantae > Streptophyta > Magnoliopsida > Ericales > Sapotaceae > Pouteria > Pouteria glomerata. The sequence goes on from JAVXUM010000004.1 coordinate 11,461,936, forward strand.
TTTTCTTCTTTCCTTCCCGTTTTTTTGTTCCGGCGCGAGGAAAACCAGAGGGAGAGAGAAATGAGAAGGAAGAGAGAGAGAAGAGAGAGAAAAGAGGAGAGAGAGAGTTTGGAGGCAAGTGACCGCAATCTGAATGTGCAGTGAGAACAAACCCCCAAGTATAAGGGCGTGCGGTGTAGTTTTAAATACTCGGT
>JAVXUM010000004.1:11494486-11505701 GCA_035590655.1 Pouteria glomerata
GGTGGGGCGGACGCCTACCCTCGGCCTCGGGTGGCTCCACCCTAGTTCATATACATATTTGTTGATTAATTTTTGAAGAGGCAGAAAAACTACCAGGCAGGACGAGAATGGGGAAGGATCCCACATAAACTCACTGAATTACTATCCCTATAAGAAAATGAATCTCGTGTTTATTTAAGTATACCAAATGAATTATTGAAATCTCACAATTATAAAACTATACATATCTGTTACATCAAATTTGAATCATCTTAAAAATACAAATATAACACCTCGTTTAATAATATTTCTATATTAGAATTGATTTGATTTTAAAATAAATAATTGATTTAATTTGATAAATAAAGTTTTATGTTTGTAATATATTTTGAGTTTAACAATTGAATTGATTTAATTTAAAAAAAAATATCAAATTTAACTATGTTACTAAAAAATAAAAATATAAAATATAATAAATGAGATATATTGGGAAAAATTTATCTACTTACTTAAATAACGTAAAACAAAAATGAATTTTTATTAAATTTTATTATTTTAAATTAGATTTTAAATTATATAGAAATTCTAAAATTTAAGTTATGAAATAAAATCAAATATTTTAATTTTAAATATAAGTATTAATGAGAATTTTAATCAAATAAAATTAAATCTTATCAAACCAATTCTTTTAAACAAAAGGATCCGTTTGGAGTGTGAATAAATAAAATAAAATAAAATAAATCTCCAACAACCTATATAAATCAGTAAAACTCACAATTACACATTTTTATTTTTACTATATTTAAAAAATTTTAATATTTCACTAAAAGACAAAAAATTTGAAAGGAAGTTAACCGAGTACGTAAATTTTTTTGACAATCATATTTTACGAGTCAAAAACTTTTAAATAAGTACTATTGTCACTATTTTATACTAACTTTTTTTAATCCGTTGAACAGATTTAGAAAACTGTTCTCACAGTTTTGTTATGACAATACAAAAGTTTTACATTTTTGATATAAATTTGTAGGAACGGATCCAAAAAATTATTTTTTTGATTTTTCTCTGTTATTTTTTACTACAATCTAAAAATATTATTTTTTTATCTAAAAATTCTATTTGAAACATCGTGTGAACGAACGTAGTGTGAACGAATATGAGCCGCAATTCAAACAATTTGATGGTTCAAAATTTAGTGAGGAAAAACGAGAGCAAGAAACACCTGCCAAACAGTGCACAACACTATTATATATGCATATATTCTCTTGTTTTTTGGTCTCCCTACATTGGTTTCAAAATTCCCCTTAGGGCTATGGAAAATAATTGGACGGGAAAAAGGAATATCATTTCCCCTTGTCTTTTCACGACCAACATTCGCGTCCCCATTACTCTATTTCTTTTCTACGTTTCACATGGTTGTACTTTCCAAGGGCGACTCTGGCTTCTCGGCCCATTTTACGATTTGTTTGGGTACCATAAATAATTTTTGGTTTTTAATCTTATTTTTGTTTTATATGACTTTTTAACCTTAATTTAACATTTTTTTCTATAATTTGTTTTTGGCATTCATAAAAATAATTAAGAATTCATATCTATTTAAAAAAAAAAGTTAAAAAAATAAAAAATTAATTTTTTAGTAGTTTATTTTAAAATATATGTGAATTTTTTAAATTTTTTGTAATTTTTTTACTATTGCGATTAATACTTAAAGCTAAAGTTTGTAGAAAAAAATAAGTTCTTTTTTTTTTTTGGGCGAAAAAAGTCACAGAAAACAAAAGTAAGTTACAAAAAATTAAAAATTATTTTTAGTGCCCAAACTAATCCTTACTTGACCAAACCAGTTCTTAATCTTTAAAATTTGTGTGCTAAAATTATATGATAATCAAATTTAATTTCTTCTTGGGTTGGCCTTTGACGGGAACCAAGTGTAAGAATAATTACGAAAAGCACAACTATTTGGATTACGCTTTTCGTCGTGAATAAATCCGGATTATTTAAGTACAACAAAATATGATCAAGTGCCATTTTAATGTTAACAATTATTTTTTCTTAGGTGATATTTGGCTTAAAATTTTATTTTTGTTTTTATTTTTTATTTTTTTATGTGGTTTATGTTTTGAAATTTCAAAACACATAAAAAAGAAAATATATTTGATTTAATATTTTCAATTTTTCATATTTTGACATTTCTCTTTTTAGGTTAAAAACGTTTAAAATAACTTCTTATCATCTTATATTATATGTATAAACTTAATTTTTTATTTTTTAAAACAGTTTTTAAAAATATAATTAATCAAATACATTTTAAGTTATTTTTTTATTCTTAAAATGTAAAATAAAATATAAATTCCATACAGATTTACTAAATAATACCTTAATAATTGCAGGAAAAAATTCAAGTTAGCCAAGTATAATGCTAGCAATTGCTCCATTCATTTTGGAAATTGCACTTAAACTCTTCATTACTTTTTAGTTGAATAAAAAATTATAATAGTAATGTGTCATTTTTACTCTATTTGATTTGCTGTAAAATTTAAAAAAATTAAAAATTTATAAAGATTATTTATTTTTTATCTCACTATACGAATTACAAATTCATAATTTATTTCACTTTATCTCATTTTTTATTATTCTAAACATACCTCTATTTTGCACCTATACGTAATACACATATGTACAAAAATAAATCATTGTTTATCTAAATATTTTTATTTTTAATATATTTTTAAATATTTTATTGAATTATTTTAATTACCTTTAGAAACCAACATTATTAAAAAAATTATATAATATGTCTTTGCTAATCAATTAAACTGTTAAGTAACTATTGCGCCAGATCATTATTGAGAAAGCGTTTAGAAAATTATATTTTATCAAAAATTTTTAAAAACAACTCTTAACTTTTTCTTCATTCATATATAGGGCTAAGTGCAAAATGCAATTTAGTGACTGAGGAGTAGTTATAAACGGTTGTAATTTAATTAAAATTTATTAATTCGGTTAAATTTGTTTTGATTAAATTAAGACTCTTTTGCATTTCAACCCCTACATTGTGCAATTTTTACTAATTTTTTTACCATTCTGCATGCGCTAAGGTCCGGTTTACAGGAGCTAAATCAGCTAAAGACACCATTTTTTAAGTGTTTTACGTGTTTTGTCTTCGTGACATCAATTTTTACCCACCCACACTGTGAGAGGTACAGTGGTGATTTTATTTTAACAAACTAAAAAATTGCTAAGATTTTTACTAAGTACATAAAAAGGTGTTATAAGTTATCAAAATTTTTATTAAACACCTAAAAATTATTAAAATTTACTTAAAAAAATTATTTATTTTTCTGAACACCTCAAAAATTATATTTACTATATTTACTAAAAATTATTAAATTGCTAAAAATTAGAGGATGTTGTGACTTGTACAAAAATCTTGAAGTCCCCCGCCAATAAAAAGGAGAATAAGTTAAGGGCATATTTGGCACAAAAAAATTTGTTAAAAATATTTAAAAATCTCTTAAATTTTCTAAAATCTCTATTACATTTTATAATTTCTTACCTTTTCAAAGTTTGAAAAAAATTTAATACTTTCTTAAAAAAAGCCGATAACTGGAATTTCGTTAATCAAATAGTAAAGTTTTTTTTTGCTTTTTTCACCACGAACTCTCAAGCTACCGAATGACACTAACTGTAACCAATTTTTTTGAGATCATTTCAATAGATTTGTAGAAACCGTTTAGACATTTTACCATTTTTTACTTTCTTTCTAACTCTGCTCGAAACCGTCTTAACAGGAAAGCAAATCTATTTCGATAGATTCAATTTGATGACAATAATAGAGAAACTTGTCAATTCTGTCATATCGCATGCTAGCAGAGCACAAAGAAAAAGAAGAAATTTTAAAATCTTCCAAATAGAAATATAATCTGTCGAGACGAGAATTTTGTTATTTATCTCTAAAAAAATATGAATTAAAATGTGTGCATTAAACGTTTAAAATTTTTTAAAATTATATTTTTTTATTATTTTTTACCTCCCTAAGCAGGCCTAAATAAATAAGTTAATTTTCTTATAACATATGATGTCAGCAGAGCGAATATGTGATTCTATGAAGATGACTCCGGAATGTTTGGCATAATAAATTTTATTAAAAAATTTTAAAATACTTTTAAAAATTTTAAAAATTATCTCACTACATAAATTATAAATTTATAATTTTTTATTTTATTTTATTTCACTTCTTATCGCAACAAACACTGTAATTAAACAGCACCAGCCAAGAAAGTCCATGTCAGGAATAAAGTTGGTGAATGGTGGTACTTGTAAGCGAAGCAAATTCTCGATGCCTTTAAGAGTCTTGGCTGTGATGAGGTAACGAGGGAGCCGCGTGAAAAGTATGTTAAGGGACTGTTTGGAATAAAAAAATATAAAAATGTCATTAAAAATTATAAAAAAATTATTAAATTTTTTTAATTATTTTAATTGAATTTCATATTGTATCATTTTTATATTAATTTTTTATATTTTTCTATTTTTTATCGTCCCAACTCTGCTCAAATAGCCAATATAAAAATCTCACACCAAATTTATTTTGTTAGATTTAAGTAGCAAGCAATATAATTTTTTTTCTAATTTTTACCTTATATTTAATTTTATATTTTTTAAGAATAACATATATGGTAGGATAATATTTATAATATTATTTATATTTTATTAGAGATATTATTCTAATAAAAAGTTTGCAACTAAAGTTAAGATAAATATTAATAAAGCTTTATTAATATTGAGGCTGTTCGACATAATTAAAAATTCAAAAGCATAATTTTACAATTACGAGTGGCACTTTAGTATTAATTGAGTGTATGATAATAATTTAAAAGAAGTTAAAGAAAATTAAAAAAATTAAAAATTTTGATAATAGTTAAAAAGATTGATAAAAAATTAAAAAAAGATAGGTAAACATGAAATAAAGGAGTTGTTTGATTAGTAAAAGTTAATTAAGATTTGTTAATTTTTTATTTTTTATTTTTTATAAAATTTTATCATACATTATTTTTATGTCAAACTATTATTATATTTCCTGATTAAATTTTAATTGTTCAAATTTTAACCAACCAAACTTGGGTGACGCAATTGGCAGCGCTTCACTTGCTGCCCTGGAATTCCTTATAATTGTATTTGCCCAAATGCATTCCCCCGATCCCCTCTTTCTTTCTCTCTCTCTTTCTCTCTCTCTCTACAAGAAGAAGCTACCATATGGATGAAATTATTATCTCGTCCTCTACACCATCAACTCTACAGCAGCGTCTGCGGTTCATCATTCAAAGCCGAAGCGAATGGTGGGTATATTCCATCTTCTGGCAAGCAACAAAAGATACCAACGACCAGCATCTTCTGCTGTGGGGCGATGGACATTTCCGAGGCACAAAACAGTCTGCGGCTAAGCTAACTAGCACCGGACACCGCAAACCAAAGCCCTCCATGGATTCGGAAAAAATGAAGATGGCCAGAGGAATTCAATCGCTTTTAGGCAACAACTCCAACGTAGACCACCTTGTCGTCGACGACGACGCCCCTGAACCCGAGCGGTTTTACTTGGTTTCGGCGACCAAGTCATTTATTGCCGGCGACGACATGCTTGGCCGGGCATTTAGTACACGCGCTTACTTGTGGATAGCCGGCGAGCACGAGCTCAAATTTTATGATTGTGAGAGAGCCAGAGAAGCACATGCACATGGAATTCAGACTTTGGTATGTTTTCCGACACCATACGGCGTAGTCGAATTGGGTTCCCCGGACATTATCAAAGAGGACTGGGGATTAATCCAACTGGCCAATTCTGTTTTTGTTTGGGACGGTACTCAGTTCCCCAGCCGTAATCCTTGTCTTCTAGACTTTGGTGCTGCTGGAATGCAAGAAGAGACCAACGAAGGTAAGCAGCAGCAAGAGGAAGGCAATATTATGAGCGCAGAAATGGCCGTAACAGCCAGGTCATCGTCGGACTCCGGCGGACCTTCTGATTTCGAAGGCCGTTTGGTACTGGAAGACCCGTATACAAAGGACATTTCTAATAAGAAGAGGGAGAGGAAAGCGGGACAAGAAACGCTGGCGGCAAATCACGTGGAGGCAGAGAGACAGCGAAGGGAGAAGCTGAACCACCGATTCTACGCACTTCGGAGTGTAGTTCCCAATGTGTCGAGGATGGACAAAGCTTCTTTGCTTGCCGACGCAGTCGCTTGCATCAAAGAGCTCAAAGCCAAGATTGAAAAACTAGAGGCCAAATCCAAAGTGGAGCCACCAGCATCCCAATTAGAGCCCAAGACTTGCTTTGGAAATATTGTTTATGACAAGTACTACCAAAGCCCGCCAATCAGTACCATCGATCGTCGTTCGAATTCATCGTCTTCCTGTAGCTACCGGATGGACGATGTGAACGTCAATATCATAGGATCGGAAGCCATGATCCGGGCGCAGTGCGTGGACGTGAATTACCCTCTGGCGAGGTTGATGGATGCACTGAGAGACCTAGAACTTCCAGTTCATCACGGCACCGTAACAAAAGTGAAGGATCTGATCCTTCAAGATATTGTGGTTAGGGTTCCTGACGGATTCACAAGTGAGGAGGCCTTGAGAAGTGCTATTCTCACAAGGTTGCAGGTTTAACAGTTTCAACGTCAACTCCTGCTGCCTATATATTCTCCCATTTTCTTCCGCAACTTCTTATTTGGTAATAAAAGTTAAGTTTCTTCGATGTACTTATTTTCTTGTTACTTTGGCATCGATTTCAATTAGGCTTCCATTTAACATATATGTATAGAAGATATATATAGTTTCTGGAGTAGTTGTTGAGGAAGCGGCTAAGAAACTAATAAAACAATTAATATGTTAACATACTAACATCAGGGTAGAGAGATAATTCGGAATTAGGAAGGAAATATCACCGCTTCAATGTTTTTTTATTGAGACTGGATTATGAATCCTTCAACCAGTTGACGTGAAGTAATTAATTCATGGAGGGTTACCCATGTGTAGTCCACCCCGTCCTCTAGAATTAAGGCCTGCCCTTTGCTGTTTAATTTATGAAGGAACTGAGGGATTTAAGTGAAATTAAAATGTTGAGTTCCCATATCAATAAATATATATATATATACACATGCTAGGTACGCAACATTTCTTAAATTCATATATATGTGTGTCAGGTACGATGATCAATTAAATTGATCAATCAGATTTAACCATAGATATGTATCCAACTTAAACCAAAATTAAAAAAAAAAAAAAAGAATCCCAGTATTTTCCATGACAGTGTTGATTGCAGTTCATCATTTTGATTTTTAGACTAATATCTATTAATTCGAGGATACCAGATGGACGGACCCAAGTGCAAGGGTTCCCTTTTACCAAATTTGCTATTTCCACATAAATGTTGTGCAGGCAGGCGGAGACTTAGAAAATTGTGTGGCTGCTTCGATTGGGTCAATTTTGATCACTCATTTATCTGGAGTCTTAAAATCTACAATTAACAGTAAACGTCGTTAACTGTTTTGTTTTATATTTACATATTTGAAGGGTTTCTATATTTATTTTCCACTCTATCTACACTTGATTGATAACACATATGTATGTGCCCGTGTATGTGTATTCTTAAATCTTAGGCTAACAATCTTCAGTCATCAATTCAAAGAGAAGTTTCTAGTTATTTACTACAAATTATATGACCTCTATATATATTGAAGCGTTGAAGAATCTAAAGAATCTTGCTCACTTTAAAAGGTGTTTATAAGGCTCCGTTTGGAGCATCAAATTTTGTCGAAAGAGTTTAAAAAATTTCAAAAGTAACACATTTTTTAAACTTTGAAAAATTTTAATTTTTTCAAAAATTTTATCTAAATCCGTTAGAACGCACAATTAGCATAATTTTTTAAAAAGTTATACTGATATTTATACCAAAAAATTTCACAAAATTTTAAAATTTTTAAAATTCTCTAATAATATTTTGTTACCTTTCATTTTATATAATTTTTGATAATTTTATATCAAATTAAATATAATCATTTAACTATTATTTCAAAATAATTTTTACATTTTAAATCTCAAAAATTTTTACTTTTGAACTTTAATTTTTTTTTTTCTCCATACGAGGCTTAAATGGTTATCTGAAACTTTTATAGGCAGAGTAAAATTATAATATATACTAGATAATGTGAGACTTGAGATATCGCTCGTAGTCTTCCTTACGTGAAAGATGGAGTGATATGCAGTGAGTCTTATCGTTGGAAACTCAACTAGAAAAGAATCGACTTAATGATAAGTGAGGCATAGGCATGGTAAGAAGTTGATGTGCCAAATGAGACCATGTTAGAATTAAAGAAGGAAGATAAAAAAGAAAGTTTATATGCGTTGTATATTAAAGTTCTAGCTGAAGAAACCACGTGCCTGTTTCACTTTGAAAATCGGTTTAGAAGATGAGAGTTGTCCAAAACTTTTGTATGCAAAATACGGTGGATCTAGATACTGTGATATTTGAACGATATAGGCCTTGGTATGTGATGTAATACGCAATATTTTATTTGACTATTTATTTGAATTTTTAGGCCATTTTTGAATTTTGGAATATGGGATCCTAGTCTGATGGCTTGTTTTGCTTTCCTAGGTAGGCCGAGTTGGAACAATGGCATTGTTGTGCGCCTACAATTTAACGCTTTTTCCTTTCTCTTTCTCTTTCTCTTTTTCTCTCTCTCTCTCTCTCTCTCTTCAAAAAAAATCTAATTTCACCGCTCATTTATCATGCACCAATTATTGTTTGTTTGTTTTTTTTTTCTTTTGGTATATGTGACTATTCATAGTGATGGGTATGTTTGTTAGAATTTTTCTAAATTAAATATGTATATTAATTAAATTTTAATTTTAATAAAACAGATTGAGTCTGAGTTTAAGTTAAAATATACAGGATAAATCTAATAAAAAAATGATTCATATGAATTGAGCTTCTATAAACCTATGAGAATATTAAATATGTGGTTGACGGTTAATAATGTGAGCATAAGGAACCCATTGTAACCCTTTTATAGGAGAGTCCAATGAAAATAGAGTTTACCATATAAATATATAGTTAGATCATCTCTCTACCCTACAAAAACAATATATTCATAAAAAATATATCATATAGATCTAAAACATATAAAGAAAAAATTCATAACCACCAAAGTTCATATTGAACTTGAATATCTTTTTCTGCTTGCATTCAAAAATCATAGAACAAACAAGTACTCTTTTGTATTATTAAATATATATTTTTAATATTCTTAAATTCATATACAAGCGAATTATTAATTTTACATCTAGTATGAGAGCCAATTGTACGTGAATTAGAGACTTATTATATGATTCCATTTAGTTAAACTAATTTTTGAATTTGACAAACACATTGATTATTTTCTAAAATTTTCAAAAGGCTTTTATAACTGTCGGAATAAAAAAATTTAATATAAAAATTTGGATCTAAATGAAACCATAGATTTAGATTCACAATTATTGTGTATATATAGTCTGCGCATTTTGTTTCAATTGTTCCTCTGGTTTCAAGGGGATGAAGTTTGGGTACTGCTAAGATTTTTTTTTACAATCACTGGACGTTTTTAATGTGTGAATATATATATATACACACGTCTCCCACGGTTAGTTTTAGAGGTAAGGCAAAAGTTTGGCTAATTTGGGTTCAACCTGGTAGCAGAATTGTCATTGATTAAATTAAAAAAAAAAAAAGGATTACAATGGAAATTTTCGTGAGAGTGACGTACATAGCTTAATTTGTTTGTTTCGGTTTCCGCACGTTGAAGGCATGAGGATTTGGTTGCCTCTTCTCTATTAGCTTTTTTTTTTTTCTTTTTTTTTTTTTTACGAACACCAACCTTTTTTCTATCTTTTATGTATTTTTTTTTTTTATCATTGATTAAAAAAAAAAAATTGCTATGCAAGTTTTTGTAGAAGCACCACACATAAGTTAGGCGCGTGGAGCTTTGGATTTTATGCAATTTTTTATAAATTATATTTTTAATAAGGATTCCAAAATATTATTTTTATAATTTTTGGAGCATGCTTAGCATTTTTTTGGGAGAATTTTTTTTTTTTTGAAAATCATGCACTTTTTTTTAATAATTTTTCATAGGCGGCATTTTTTACTTTCTAAACACCATAGAACATGGTACTCTCTCATGAACTATCCCTTAAATGAATAAATAAATAAAAAAAAGCCTAAATTTATCGTTTTATGTAAATTTCTGCAATAGAAAATTTCTAAGCACAAGTTATTTATAAGATCACTAGATATATTCAGATATTTAAATATCCATAAGAATGTGATTGCAAGCATATTTCTTTGATACAGAAATGCTAAAAATAACATAAAACAATTTAAATAAAAGAATGTCGTATTAATGATTTATGGATTGATATAGGTACTACTATCTAAAGGGGTACATCTATTGATATCTAAAATATGACAATATCTGTTGTCCCAAATAACGACACTAGAGAGGGGTGAATAGGATTGTTTAAAATAAATTTTACAAATAAAAATTTTAACCTTTAAAATAAATATGTCAAAATGGAAAGGATAAATGAATATGGATAGCACTAGAAATATTTAATATTTATAGATAAAGAGTGAGTGCTAGTGTTTGCAATAAATAAAAGATGATGGAAGAAAAGCAAATACAATCAATTTACAATGGTTCGGATTCAATGTTGCCTACGTCTACTCCCCAAGGCCTTCCTTGAGATATCTCCACTATTCTCTGAAGAGCTTGTTACAAACTAGCTTACAAATGTGCCAGAAAACTTCTCCAAGTGATTCTATTCCCAAATCACTCTACTAATCCCCCGTTTAGTAACGTTTCTGTTTTTTGTTTTTCTGTTTTCGTTTTCAAAATTTTGAAAACTTCCAACAAAAACATATTTTTTAAAATCTATTTCCGTTTCTTGTTTTCAAAAAAATGAAAATGATAGCATAAAAATGAAAATAGAAAAAAAGTGTTTTCACTCATGTTTTCTTTTTCTGTTCCAAATATTTTGTCCAATTTTTAAACATTGTCCATTTTAATATAACATAATATAATATAATATTAGATATAATTAAATTATTATATTATATTATACATATAATTATACATATAACAATATAATATGACAATAATATAACATAATTTATAATATAATAAAATAAAATATATAATATAATACA
>JAVXUM010000004.1:11517558-11530732 GCA_035590655.1 Pouteria glomerata
GACGCCGAAATGAGACGGACCCAATCCCCGAGGTTGTTTGAATAACTAATGTATGATGTGAATTCCATATGATAAAGATAATGAATCCTGAAACGGAATTGGGAATGGTTACTTGTTATGAGAATTGACATTTGATAAATGTTAATGTTTAAAATCTTCAACTAGAATTCCTGATGTTGTTAAATGTTGAATCATGTCATTACATTATGATATCACGTGCTTCTATTATATATTTCGAGGAGTGTATCGTGGGCACACGCCGTTAGTGCTCACGTCCCTACAGATTTTCCTGCAGGACCCACTCAGGACGAGTAGAGGGACTTAGAGGGAGGGCAATTGCTGCCTAAGCTTGAAGAAACCTTTTGAATTATTGTAAATGTATTTTGAGAAAGGAAACGTGTGAAGTATATATATTCTTTTGCTTACCTTTTAAGTTTGTAATGGCCATAAGGCCTTGTTTGTATATTTAAAGATAAATCGATATAGTGAATGGTTTTGTTTTCTCTAGTTCATTTATGATGAATGGGATTGTTTGGGTGATGTGATATGCTTGGATGGTGGTGAATGTGTAGTTGATATTTATAACTGCGCAGGTTATCTATTTAGGTACCCTCCTTAAGTCCAGTTTTTAGGCCATTATATAGCAGTTTTGTTTGGTGGGTCCTCTATGTGACTGTTGCGTTAGCTCTGATGCAGTAATGTGTGTTCATGTTATGCTTGTTTTACACTCACTCCCTGGGTCTCCGGACACGGGGCGTGACATATAGAGTCTTGCATTGCATATATATATTTGTGTGGTAGCGTGAGCACAAGCTGTCTGTGCTCACGTCCCTACAGACCTTGGTGCAGGACCCACGCAGGAGGATTAGACGAGTCTTCAAGCCTGGTTAGAGAACATGCATAGTACACTCCCAGACCTGGATTAGTCGCTGCTTTTGTTAACGTACTTCAGTTTCTGTTTTGATTTTTGGGAAATGTAATGGCTGTAAGGCCTGATGCTGTACTTATAATTTTGGGAATGTAATTATAATGAAGCAGTGACTTACTTCGCTTCTTTATTTCTATAATGAGTTAAGCTGTTATATTTGGCAGCGTTGGTATTGTGACAGTTTTAAACCGTATCATAATAGGGGACATTTTGTGGGTCAATTGCGTGACCGTTGCGTTACTCTGATACATGTGCCCAGGTTATTCATGATGTGTATATTATCACTCATTCCTCAAGTTCTCGGATCCGGGACGTGACATTCAACCTTTAAACTTATTCAATTAATCGTGTAATTTTATTAATGATCAACCAATATAATATATCTAAATCTTTATTGAAAAACTCAGAGTTAAGTACTAAATAAATTTTTATCCAATTGAAAATAAATAAATATTACTAAAAATTTTGAAAAATAATCACAAAATAAATTCAGAAGAGCACACAACTTACATAAAAGATATTCATGTTCAACGTGTCTTAAAGTTTTAATAAACACAAAACATAAGCTTTAAATACTTTAAAACAATAGTGGGAGTGGAAACAATAACAATGAATAACACTACTAGTATAGAATTCAAATATATGTGCAAGGTCAGTTTAAAATTTCATTTTTATACAATTTTTCATCTTTGGATTCTATGTAATCCCCCTTTTTTTTTCAAATATCAATTATCACAATAAATAATATGAAAAAAATGCAAAGATACCAAAATAAGTTTGATTGCAAAACCGAAACCTAAAAATAATCATGAAATATAATATTACCAGCCATATTGAAATATTGTTAGCACAATTCAATTTTCACACATTGAAACTAAAATAAAAATAAATAAATAAATATACAATGAAAGAGTTAAAGAAATTCAACCACCTATAGTAAATGTATGTGTCGAAAAACTAAGATACGGAAAATAGTCCTTCCCCTGTAAGTCATGTATTGAGAAAAATAATACAGTCATATTTTATTAATGGTCTAAAATATCTTAAATAGTCCTTCCTATATAAGTCGTGTATTAAGAAAAATAATACAATCATATTTTATTAATGGTCTAAAATATCTTATCCAATATTAATTGGAGCTACTAGAACAAAAAATTCAAAAACATGAATTAAAAAAAAAATCATTAGCTAAGTCATACTATTTAATATATATTTTCTTTTTCCCTGCTTGTAGATAATGCCTTTTGTTTTCCTTTACATATGGAGGTAACCTTGTGTCATTTCTTAGGGATTACTTCTGCTTTATACTTCTCCTTTCAAATCAATTATAAAATTCATTAAAAAATCCATCGTAATATATTTGATAACTGAATTTTTTTTAACGAGTTTAAATAGGAGATAATTTCTAATAAATTAAATGGGTTTAAGAACTATATTGAATAACTGTAGCAACATGACATGGCATTTTATTTTTCCTTTCAATATCAAAAGTAAAGATATTAAAAAAATACAAAATTAAATTTAATTAGTTGGGTTATATTGTGAATACGGATGATATTAAACCCTCGCTTATCGTGGATGACAACATTAACATTTTTTTTTCAGACAAACTGAACATACACATAAATTGACTCATATATATATATATACTATATATATGGTACATTCTTTGAAAATAAGAAACAAAGATTAACCAAGTAAAGATTAAAGCGAGCTTAACATTACAGTTTTCCTCAGGTTTTTGTCCACTTAATTGAATAACAAAAACAAAATCATTTTATCTTGGAAAAAAATAATCACTAACTTATGGAAAAAATAGTTGGAAAAATAACTTACATGACCAAAAATAGTTATCTCTTCCATGACTTTTGTAGTAATTAGAACAGAGTACTGGCACTTTCAATAAGTTCTTGAAACTTGAAAAATACCATTTGAAAAATCATATATGCATTGGTCATCCATAATATTTTTTAAAAGTACCTATTAGATAAAGTGCCTATTAAACAAAGGCAACAAATTTTTTTAATTTAGAAAAAAATGATACTTAAACTTTAATTCTTTTAAAAAATTTATTAAGAATAGATATTTAAATTAAAAATTCAATTTTAATTTAATGTACATAAAACCTAAAGTTTTAAATACAAACACTTACACTCTTTGCAGGTCAAATTCGAATTTTAAATACATTTAAGCTCTTTGTAGACCAAATTATGTTTTTGTACTTTTTGCCATAGGCAATTCCCAGTCATTCTAAAGAAAATAAAAGGAAAGCGAGAAAAAAATGGATTTAATTTTAATTTTTCTAATTTCTTTTTATTTTCTCTTTTAACTCCGTAACCAAATAAGCAGGAGGAAAATTGTTTTGTAATTGCCCATGTTTAAGGACATAAAAATATAATTTAGCATACAAATAGCTCAAATTTAAATTTATAAAGCAAATCAACATAAAAAAAAAACTATAAAAATAAGTTGTTAGAATAAAAATTACAAATCAAAAAAGATAAAATTAAAGTATTCATATAATGTTTAATAAGGGGCATTGCAAATCTCAAACTAATTAATTTTAGAATTGTCACCAGTACCACCACTAAAAGTAATACCATAACCATCACCCTCAATATTTGATTTGTGTGGCATTGTTACATTATAAAATAAAATCTAATATTATATTATTTCATTATTTTATATTAAAATAAAATTTAATATTATATTATTTCATTAATTTGTATTAAAATATAATTTAATATTATATTATTAGATTAATGTTATATGTTTCTTATAGTTAAAATCATAAATTAAATTTAATTTAATTTAATATAATTTTTAGCATACCTAATATTTTTGTTAGTACCACTTAATTAGTAAGCTTTAATGTAACTAATATAAAGTATACAATATTTTAATATAAAAATCTAATTGTGATTTTTAATTGTAATTAAAATAAAAGTATAATATTATCATCAAAATATAAACTATAAATGTTGGTGTTATATCTTTCTTATAACTAAAATCATAAATTAAATTTAATTAATTACAAAAAATTTAATTTAATTTAATATAAGTTTTAGTGTAGCTAATATTTTTATTAATATGTTATGGTATAACAGTATTACTTAACTAATAATTTTAATATAATTAATATAATGTAATTAATTTAATATAATTTTTAGTATAAATAATATTTTTGTTCATATATTAATAAGTTTTAATATAACTAATAGAAATTATATAATATTTTATATATGATTATTTATACCATGAAATGCCAATTGTGCCCTTGCTTTGGTGGGCCCCATCTGGAGACAACATAAGCATTTTTAGGCCATGGGGCTTATAATGCATAAACCCCTCAAGAGGAGGTTGGTCTAGGTTTGGCTTTTCCTTCCAAATGGTGCTACATCCTAGTGGGCACATGTGTCCTGATTTCCTTCCCAATTTCTAAAGCAACTGATTTGAATTAGCATCAATCAATGCTAATAATTCCAATAAATCACCATAACATCGTAATAACCAATGTACCCACCACCGCACAAAATCAAAAGTTGCCTAAATCAAATGCTATGAAGGTATCCACTACCGCCTAAATCAATTGATTTGCTGCTTCTTTAGTCTACTTTTTTATTTGCACTATGGTCGCCACTTTGTCATATCTTTTTTTTTTTCATTTCTCAATTCAAAAATTTTTTGGTTAAAAATTTGTTCCATGGATTAGAAAATGAGAGAAGAAAATTTGATATCATAGACCCATGTCATCTTTAAACATTTTTGTAGGAGTCATGACCGACATGAGTACTCGCCCATTGACGATGACAGTGGCGGCACCTTGGTTTCTTTTTGAACTAAAGATAACCTAGATTAAGAAAAGGTTTCATGGTATTTGCCAAATTTTGAGCTCCAGAGGTTCTCTAATAGGGTTTTATTAGAGCTCAAGAGAAAGAGAGATAGAGAAGAAAGATTCTCTTAAGCTTATGCAACCAAAATGGAAGGTGGTTCACACTCTGAAAAGTTAACAGAAGAAAATATCAAAAATTCCCAATGGGTATTATTTCTTCTTCTGTTTACTTCAGTAACACTTTTATTGTATTTTCTTACAATTATATTTTTTTCCTTTTATTTTATTTTTTTGGTTGTTATTTCTTTGGGCTCTAGCTATATGGGTTTTTGTGTAATTAGATGCCAAATAATTGTTTTTGTTTTTTATTTAACTTTGTGCTACATCTCCATTCTCAGCCCTCTCTGATGGCTATTAGTTAGCCTATATAATTGCATATATACATATGTACATATGACGAATATGAAGGTCGATCCCCAAACATTTCTATGGTGCATGTAGAGAAGAAAAGAGCATACTTGCAAGGACATAGTGTAAAGTACTAATGATGTCTGATGATCTTTGCACACATCAACATGAGTGTGTATTTGGGGGAAGTTACTGTTATGATCATCATAGCTTGCCAAAATCAAGAAAATCAAAAAATTACCTCCAGCGACTGCTTGTGCTTGCACCTGCTTGCTCCAAAAAGAAATTGTTCTGAAGATAAAGTGAAAAGAAAATGCATGGACTACTGGTAATTTGCTTGGTGGTGATTTGAAGTGATGGAGAGCTACTATGCTAGATTGACAGTTTGAATATTGAAAACTGTTGTGCGCAGGTTTGAATATGGTAGCAGATCGATAGTTTTGGGTGGTAAACTAGAATTAAAAATAAAAAAATTTTAAAAATCTCTGCCATCTTAGCAATAGATTTGGTTACATTTTTTGAAAATTTCTGAGCTATTTTATTAGATAGATAATCCTTCATAAGAAAGAAACTTAAACGAATAGGTTAGGGTGGCAAACCTATCTCTCCCACACCACATTAATAGACTTAGATAAAGAAAAGACCGGTGCTGTTCAAGTTAAAAAAATGTAAAAATCGTCTATCAAGTTGCTAATTGGACAAACCCAGGTGCTCAGAGAAGGAGGGGTATGCGCCTGGGTGCTTCCTCCATACACCTAAACCCCTTTCCTATTTCAAAAATAAATCTTAGCTTTGTCACCTAACTGAAATTTGATCTTGGACCAAGAAACTAAGTTACTAATATATCATTTCAACCATATAAACACACCTATTAATTCATAAGCTCGTGTAATTAAGAATTAAATAATGTATAATCAAACTTGGGTTGTTACACTTATGTTAAATCCAATCATTAGTCATGCCAATTGCTAAAATAACCCTTTACCTCCTAACTTAGCCCCTCAGCCAACCTTCTCACCTTATAAATAGAACATGACCACCACTATTGAACACTTTTGAAAATATCAAAACTCTTAACTTTCCCCAAGAAACAAATACGAACTATATATTTTATATTTTCTCTATCCCTACATCCTTATTTTTTCTTCAACTAGAGCCATACCACATATGTTAGGGTTTATATAATATTGCTTTAAGTCTATACCTAAAGGTGTCGTTGTCTTTATGCTTCTTGAAAAAATCAAGGGTATGGAAAGGGAATTTTGTTTCGAGAATAAAAACGACAGTTAGTACCTTATGCATAACTAAGGAAGAGAGCTTTGCTCATGAAGAGAAAAGACAGTTAGCGCCTTGCGCATAATTGGAAAAAGGAGTTTTGCTCTGAGATAAAAAAAAAAAAATAGTTAGTGTTTGCGCATAATTAGGAAGGGGAGCTTTGGTTTGAGATAAAAAGATCATTAGTGGCTCGCACATATCTAGGAAAGAGAGCTTTGCCCCGAGATGGATGTGTGCCTCGCACGGGAGATTTAGCAGCCCTAACAAGAGTTTCACTCTTACAGTGTGCTTCGTGTATATGATTAAGTACTTAGCACTTCAGGGGGTGATTGTATGATTAAACATACAATTTCACTTTCTAAAATGAGTTTTCTTACCTAAATTGATATTAAGAAATATGTAAATTACAAGGTTTTATTATTAAGAGAGATTTTAAATTTAATTATAGGAAATTTGGTTAACAAATGATGAAAAGAAGCAAAAATAAAGAAAACCTAACTCAGGTTCGGACCTATGTTTGGACAGACTAGTGTGTGGACACATGTTGGGAACATAAAAGACTCATTTAGGATTGTGAGCGAAAATTTTACTGAGTGTTGAACCCTTTTTGGACCCATGTCTGAACAATCTATGATGCATACTTATGATCGATCAATAGAAGGGTTGTAGGGGAAAAAGTGCTAAAAAAATTCTAAGTGCCAAAGGAAGTCCGAACCATTATCTAGATAGCCCCATGCTCAGACCTTAGTGCACAGAACATTGGAGAAGATAAGACTTAGGACAAAGTTTCTAAGTGTTAATGGCTTGTTCAAATCTGTGTCAGACAAGGTAAGTGTTTGGACCCCTATTTGGATAGGGACAACCATATGAGTTGGATTTTTTTTTATTTTTAGTTTTTATAATTAGTTTATTGATAGTATGAGTATAATTGTACTTGCACGTGGATTGGCTTATATTATAAATAGAAGAGGGTACTTACTACAGAATATATATTTACTAGATGCAAAAGATATGTGATTTGCAGAGAAATAGTAAGTTTAAATCTTATTTGAGAGCTAAGAAAGTTTTCTTTGTAATTTTCTTTGAAGAATTCTCTTACAGTTATTCCGATATCAATAGATATATGAGTTCTTTCACTATGATGCATGAGTAGTTTTTGTTCTCGGATTCAAATCAAGGAAAGTAGTGAATTGATATGGATTTTCAAGGTAACATAAGCTTCAAGTTTAATTTCTTTAGATTTATAATGAATGATGACTAGTTTATTTAGATCTTTCAAAATCACTAGTTGATATTACTAGATCAACCCTTGATTGTATATTTTATGTTAGATCATATGTGAGTCACTTAGATTAGAATTTTCATAACTTAAGGATTTTGTATGAGAATTGCTAACATGGAACTTTCATGTACATTATATGAATTATGTACTCTATAGTGTTTGATCTAGAAATTCAACCAAATGAAATTAACTTTACAACTAAATTGATTAGTCATTGTTCTAATTTGGGCTTTAATGATAGATATCTTTCGATCTACTCTTGTTGTATAAGGGTTAGATTGAGAGATAATTGTCTTGAAAATCCATGAAAATACTACCTGAATTGGTTTGATCCAAGATCTTTTTATAGTTGTTTTTATTCCAATTCAAATCATAAATCTACATCCATTTATTACGAGGTTTTGATTTTCTCTAAAAGATTTCTCAAAGGATTTCTGCTACTAATCATTTTTTAAGAAAGCTTCCTGTGGAAATGACTTGGTTTTCACAAGGCTTTATGTGTTATCATTATGATCACCTTGCACTTCGAGTGTATTCATTTTGGATGACAAGTAAAGAGCTTAGCTTTGATGGGGAGGATGGCTCCTAGCGATAATAATGAAGTTCATGTATGAGTCTAAAGACCAAGTGCAATGTGAATGATTCAATTGATATGATTTTATTTGCCATGGGCATGTTAAATATGATTAAAGTTTATAATCTAGCATTTAATTCTATCATGAATGACGACTGTATAAGATGCATGTCAGATAGGTCTATAAAAGTTATGACTCAAAAATTACCGACTTAGCCAATTGTAAGTCATTCCTAGTCTCTAAAGCTTATCTCGCTCAGCAAAAATACTCTAAATTAGTAAGTATTCGACTTTTAAAACTTTGTCAACCCAAGTGGGTGTGTGATTACATGTGTACCTGTATTCTAGTATGTCAGGTGATGATTAAGCATGGTATATGGCATGATATGACATTTTATAGCATTTAATCAAACATGTTTGGCATGGTATAATGTGGTAGAAATGATATGACATTGTAGAAATAATGTTATGGCATGGCATGGTATAATAGTATGATGTGAGTGACATAAAACAAGGATGCCTATTTACATTCTTAGCAAAATTTTTTTTTTTTAAATTTTACATCACATGTGCATTCAATTAAAGAATTCTCATCTTTATCATTATTTGATATACCTTTCTTTCCTGATTTATCAGTAACAAAATTTGTATAACTTATTATGCAATAATCTGAGTTTTTGTACCACATTAGTTTGTTAATAATGGATGAGGTTATGAATTAAATAGTGTGTTTATATGATTAAGGCGATGCATTAGTATACTTGGTTGCTTGGGATTTAAATTGGGTTTTAATATCTTTTCAACGCTTTGCATTTTTAAAGAGGGCAAGGGTCCGAGTGCACAAAGAAAACTACCCAAGCGCATGCCCTTCCATGCTCTGACATCCAGATTGACATAGACAGGTTTGACATATTGATTTTTAAAATTATCAGCTAAAGCGTACCTTGGGTGATATCTTGCTTCAAGTTCGTCTTAGGTTTGCAGACCTTAACCTCTTCTTTTCATTTTACCTCCTTCCAAAGGCTTGCAATACATATATATGTTTATATACATATATTATATGTTTTTGGTCGAGAAGTAACAAATTAAGGATGAAGATGAGTTTATGTTAGTTCAAATAAAATCAAATAGTTATTATAATCCTTCAACTAGAACTATTTTGAACACGTTTGAATTGTCATTTCAGTGTTAGGGTGTGTAGATTGATTATGCGGAATTTTTGGCATTTTTTAAATTTCTAAAAGTTTCCTATTCTTCTTTTTTCTTTCTTCCTATCAATTAAAGTAGAGATTAATTATTCACGTATGTGATATGTTGAAGATGTTGTGATGCTATTTATGTGTCTATGTTGAGGTTTGGATTCACATGGCATAATCTGTTACATATATACACAATTATATATGCGCGTATATATATGCCCATGAAGAAGATGATGAAGATTAAATCACATTCATGTTCTAAACTTTGTAAAATTCTAAATTGATTACTCTGTTGACTTCATATCTGATCCATGATGCTAATTAAATATAAAGATTGCAAGAAACAACTTTATATTGTGAATTCAGGAATTTGAAACTTAAAAACTAATGTTAAAAAAAAATAGAGCATTCTAGACTTGGATTAAAAGCAAATCTAGGCTCATAGTTATGGGACCTCGAGTGCTGAGACCGTTTTTTTTTTTTCAAAACACTACATTTCCCCACTTGTTTCTAAAGTATATTTTTCACACAAAATTGATGCTAAATTGTAAAAAGATAGGGTTTACAAAGGTTGTGTTTTTAAGCGATAATAAGGATAAAAGATATGCTTATAGTTGAAATATGATTTTTAATTTGGGGATATTATGTGGTATGAGATGTAAGATTATTATTGATTATCATGATAATGAAATACTATGATAGTATGTGTTATGCTTATAATAAATATTATGTGATTGATAATGATAATAGAACAATATAATGAAATGTGACTAATGATTGCGATTTTGGGGTCAGTAGATACTAATAAATAGGAGAGTACATGAATACTCTTGGGTTAAGAGTTCGTAAACTTGTGAAGGATTTAGCTATTGTGATAGTAGGTTAGTAGCCTACAATACGATGTTGATATCGATGCATCATAACTATTATATATTGATTTATAAATGATAATACTGACTGGGAGTATCATGACACTTGAGCCAAGGCTCATAAACGACTATAGCTGGTTCATTGTTTTTTTTTTTTTTTTGGTTTTGCCCCATAAAAGATGACACTGATTTAGATTGTACTTATTGATCATATGTCAGTTTTATAGAGTATTCACATATGTATGTTTGTGTTGTTGAGAAATGAAAAAAAATAATGAAAAGATAATAAATGAATAATTTTTTATTTGATTGATAAATGGTTATGATTTATGGACGGTATGATATGATAAATTAATGCTATGTTATTTATCAATTAATGTTATTACTGTTGCACGTTAATATCATGATAGAACATGCTTAGCATATTATATATGTTTATATTTATGTATTGTGGAGATATGTGGATTAGTGCTCATGCCCTTGGTATTGTAGGTGCAAAGCATGAGGCTTAGGTGGAATTGCCATGTTTGATTATTTTTGAGTTATTCTTTTGACACTCCGAGAAGATGGAGTTGCTTTCATTATTTATTTCCCTTTGAAAGATGTATTATTTTGTACTTTGTATTTATTTTGATTATTGGATGTGGTTGCAAAAGTTAGCATGCTTAGATATTATATTGGTTATTAGATTAGAACACACTTATCATGTTAAGATCAAGGATTTGTTATTATTATTTTTATTATTACTTATTTTGACTATCTATTCTATAGTGGTTGTATGCCTCTAATCGAGGTTGAGATTGATTTATGTTTATTGCATGTGATTGTTTACCTCATCCATCAGGTTAAGACACCCAAAGTGTGACATATTATTCAATAAAATAAAAAAATTAATTTTTATTTGACGCTCACTAAATTAGGAATCTTATTCATATCTCTCTACTTTCTAGTATTTTTTTATTCTAATAAATTATTTCGTACATAATTAAAAATTCCTTTTAATGAAGCTTTCATAATCAAACTGCAATTCAAACATTATATTCTTTTTAGATATATGAAAATTTTTAAATCAACATTTAATAACATTTAGAAAAGCAAAAAAAAAAAAATTAAAGTAAAATAAAAATAAAAATATTTAACAATTTAGCACATGTTGATTTATATTCACAAAATTAGAATCTATCATAATAATTAATTATTATTCTACAAAAAAAGTTAATTAAATTCTTATAAATAAACACTGTAATACCCTAGATTTTTAGATGAATGTGTGTGATAAATCTTACATGTTTTAGTGATGAATTGTGTTCCAAGCTAAGGGATAGTTCTAGAAGTTAGTTTTGCTTAAGGAAGATGGCATTAAGAACATGTTTGGAGCCTAAAATCAATTAAGTCAATTTTTGGTTTAATGTTTAATGGTTTACAATCCCTAATGATCTAAATTAGTTTAAGTGGTTAAAGAATTATTTCTAAGTGCTAAAAAGGAGGTAGTACCTATTGAATGGAATAAGTATTTTGATTTATCCTAGAATTTAGTCTTGATTAGAGCGAAGGAAAATAATACCATGAATGGAGTAAAAGGAAACTGGGTCAACATTGGTTCAAAGTTTGGTGGTTTAAAACCTATAGCTACCCATTTTAGTTCAAGTGCTTAGAATTAATTTCAAGTGAGTATTAAGTATAAAAGAGAGTTAATTGGGATTAAGTGTGACAATCTTGGCTTAAATTAAAGTGGAGGAAGTATATGTAATTTTGAAGGTGTACAAGGTTCAAGTATGGAAGAAAAGTATCCAATTTTGACCAAATGGAATGGGTTTACTTTTGACCAAGTCATGCGCTTGAGAAAGAAGGCATTTTGGCCGGGCAAAGGTGAGGATTAAAGAGGCAAGTCGGTTAAGGAGGTGTGGCCGAATGGGTTTTGTGTGAGTTGATTTTTTTATCTTTTCATTAGTTGGTTTTATTGTTAATTTGGAGTCAAAGACTTTGAAAATGTGGAGTCCATGCATTTAATTAGAATATGCCTAGGTGTATATGGTTAAGAATAAATTGAATTAGTGCCATGTGAGTAATATGAAGTAAAGTGGTGAATTGGAACACTTGGCCGAATGATGGAAGAAAGTGTGTGAATGAGTTTGTCATTTTCCTCTTTTGTCTCTTTCTATGTTGACAAGTCAAAAGCCATAAATGAAGCTTTAAATAATGGAAGACTTGAGAAGTTAATTTGGGCTTAGGTGGCTGGGTGAGATGTTAAATCATCCACTACATTTGTACATGTGTGGGTAGAAGAATTGATAGAGGATGATAAAAGTACCAAATAGGAGGAAAAAGACAAGTATGGAATTGGACAAAATTAAACACAAACTTTGACTAATTAGTTGGCCACTTGATGGAGAAGAGGGCCACTTGGTCTTGATACAATTATAACTTTTATTGTATATAAAATGGAGAGGGGATGACCGGCTAAAAAGAGAAGACCAAAGAAGACCATTCGGCCAAGTGAATAAAAAGGAGAAACAAAGAAATAAAAAGAAAAAGAAAGGAAAAATCTAAAACCAAAGGAATAAAATAAAGGGGAAGAAGGCTTAGTATTCGGCCAAGCAAGAGAAAGAAGGAAAAGAAGAAAAAGAAATGAGAAAAAGGGAAAGAAGAGGAAGAAGAAGGAGAAGAGGAAAATTAAGCAAAGAAAAGAGAAATTTTTGGAATCAAGGTAAGGCTTTCATGCTTTAACATTTAGAGACCCTTAAACTTTAAAATCTTGAAGTGGAACTAAGAAGAAATATGCTTTTGAAACCTATTTTTAGGGTTGT
>JAVXUM010000004.1:11536175-11547663 GCA_035590655.1 Pouteria glomerata
TTCATAATTTAAAAATCATTTAACTCTTGAATGTATATTTTATATTAAAAATACTAAAAAATAAAACCATAATTCTATAAGCACTTTGCTTTAATTAAAAAAATATAGATCCCCAAACAAGGTGGTTAAATTTATATTTATGTGTTAAAATTAATTAAAAATTAAATTATGATTAAATTTAATTAAGGATAAAATTCAATTAGTGTTAAAATTCGTGAAGGGTTAGAATCAGTGTTAAAATTTGAATTAGAAATTAGCATTACTTTTAGTTAGGGCCAAAATTCACTAAAGGTTAAAATTAATTTCAAATTAAATTATACTTAAATATAATTAGAGATAAAATTCTATTAGTGTTAAAATTCGTCAATGGTTAAAATTAATTTTAAATTAAATGACGTTTAAATGTAATTAGGGATAAAATTCAATTAGTGTTAAAATTCGTTAAGGTTTAAAATTAATTATTTTAAATTTAAACTAGGGTTAAATTTAATTATGGATAAAATTCGACTAGGGTTAAAATTCATTACGGATTAATATTCATTTCAAATTAAATTATGATTAAAATTAATTCAAGATAAAATTCAATTAGTGTTGAAATTCATTAAGGCTTAAAATTAATTATTTCAAATATAAATTAGGGTTAAATTTAATTAGGGATAAAATTCAATTAAGTTTAATATTCGTTTCAAACTTGAGACGTAAAACTTAGGAGCAAACTACTTAAACCAAGCACGCGGCGTCTAATCTCAGTGGAATTTGACGAGTAACGAGTTCAAGGCATTTAGGAAATGTAGGAATGAACCACGCAAGAATTTGAGTGTCGGATCACTCATAATAGCTCAGAAAAATTCTTGTTAAAACTTGAGACGCGAAACATAGAGCTTAGGATTAGACAACTCAAACCGAGCATACAGTGTCCGATCTGAACGGAACTTGACAAGTAGTAAGTTCAAGACATCTAAGACTTGCAGGAACTAACAGCGCTGGAATTCGAGTGGAGGATCACTCAGAATGATCCGGAGTAGTTTCTAGTTGAAACTTAAAATTTGAAACTTCTTACTTAAAAGTCAACAGCTCAAACCAAGCATACAATGATCAATCTTAACAAAACATAACATTTAGCAACTTCTAGGCATTTAGGACTTGCAGAAACGAACTACACAGGATTCTGAGTATTGAATTGCTCACAAAAGCCTTGAAAAATTTATACTTTTAATTTGATAAAATTTAAAGTTTTACAAGTTAAATTTGTTTATGATTTAATTTTAAATTCATTAATTATAAAATCTACCAGTAATTAATTTAATTATTTTTATATCTATTTTAGGTTTGATGGATTCTCACGGGGTTTCAAGTCTTCTAAAGAGTTCAAAGATGTTTTTTTTTTTTTTCTCCTTTGTAAATTCATTGACTTAATAAAGATAATGTAACAAATATTTTACTTTTTAATTTATCATAATTTCTTTCTCCTTTAAGGTGGTCGTCCAAAGTTTTTGCTGCCTAACTTTTTAGGCATTTGCTTTAAAGTAGTTGACTAATAGAAATAGACAACCACTTTGAAGCAGTTGACGATTGTTTTGAGGTGGTCGGCTACAAAATTCAACTTAATTATATGCTAACCGCTTTTGGTGGCTGACGGCATCAACGATAGCCTTAAACAGTCATCCATTCCCATTCTCAACCGGTCATCCACGTCCACCTCGAAGCGATTATCAAGCGATCATTTAAAATATAGACGACCACCTCAAAACCTTTAGACGACCACCTCAAAGAGGCCAAGCATTCCCTCTTACCTAGTAGTGGTAAAAGAAAATAAAATAAGAAAATATTGACAAAAATAAAGAACAACGTTGGATGTAAAAACAGAGATTAGTTAACATATTGCACGTACGTACCAATTATTTTAAGATTTGATTAGTATCCTAAAATTTATGACTAGTAATCAAATGTTTAGCATAATGGATGCATTTCTGCAATTTTAAAATAATTTAACTTATTTTTGTATCTTTTTAGTTATACACATAAATATATGATTTTTTTCCACCAAAATCTATTTTTATTTTATTCTTTCTTTTTTGTTTGGTGATCTTTTGATATTTTATCCATTTTTTTTTGTCTTAATTCCTAAAAAAAAAAACTCTTAAAAATTAAAAAAAAAAGTCACTTGTGTATAAAAAGAGGTACCTTATTTAAAAAAGAAAATAAAATATGGTAAGATGCCCTATTAAATTTAAAAAAAAAATTATCAACAACACTAACTTACTTAAAATAATTAAGTATATTTCATGATGGTATTCCAACCAATTGGAAAAAGAAAAAAGTCAAACTTATGAATTCAAAATCAAAATTAAATAATTCAACCCAAGCTTGTAATAATGGACTTCCATTTAAGATAATTAAAATTACATAAGAAAAAATAAAAAAATAAAAATAGTTAGTTATACTTGCAACTAATTAACAAAAAAAGCATTAAAATTTTATTATTATTGTCATTTGCATATTAAATTCAACTGCTTTAGAATTTGAATCCAATTTATTATTATTCGATTCAAATTAAATTTGATTTGACGAATATGTTCCAAATTTGATCCACAAGCCTGCATACATAATCATGTAAATATCAAAATCATACTCATAGGTGGCGTGGTTATAGGCAAGATAAACTTTTAATAAATTAGTTTTGTGAGAGTACATCGTCAAACTCCTCGACCTCCTAAAGCAGTTGCCATTTTTAAAAGGGCTCATTTATTTATTTATTTATTTTTGTTCTGACCACTTGAAGCTAGTCATCTAAACTGTAGCCAACCGCTACAAAGTGGCCGCCTATGAATTTTTTTGTATGAAAAAACTTATATATTTTTGTTAAAACCTATACATTCATACAACAAAACCTGTACAATTGTGGTACTTGTATATTCAAATATACCACAACATAATAAAATGTAATAAAAATATAAATACTATTATATTAAATAAACAATATTTATAATTTTTACATTATCTTTAATTTTACAAAATACATACATAAAAAAAAAAAAAGGTCTTCAAGTAAAGGTCGTAATCAAAACTGCAGGCGAACTGATCATTAAACTTGAAAGAGATTTGCAAAAAGTTAAATTAAATACTGATATAAAATAATAATGAATGAATTTTAAATTAAAATTGTAGACAAAATTAATATGTAAAACTTTAAATTCAACCAAATCACAAATATAAACTTCCCAGGGCCATTGCGAGTGATTCGTGGCTTAGATTGATGTGCATTTCATTCTTACAAGTTCTAAATGGGTTTATCTCATTCCCTGTCAAGTTATGCTCACAACAGACACTGTGTGCTCGACTTGAGCACTCCAACACCTCGATTTCAAGTTCAAAATCCTACAGTTTCAATTATAAACTTCTTGGGGCCATTCTAAGTGATTTATGGCTTGGAATGGTGTGTGGTTCGTTCTTGAAAGTTTTAAATGGGTTTATCTCGCTCCCCATTGAGCTACGTTCACAACAAATACCGTATGCTTAGTTTGAGCACTTAACGCGTCGTTTTAAGTTCTAAGTTCCACATTTTAGTCATAAACTTCTGAGGCCATTCTGAGCAATCTATGGCTCAGAATGGTGCACAGTTCATTCTTGTAAGTTTTAAATGGGTCTATCTCGCCATTCGTCGAGTTAAGTTCACAATGGACTCGTATGCTTGGCTAAAGCACTTAACACCTCGTTTTAAGTTCTAAGTTCTACACTTTTGCTTATAGACTTCCCGAGGCCATTCTGAGCGATCCGTGGCTCAAAATGGGTCGTGGTTCATTCCTACCAATTCTAAGGAGGTTTATCTCACTCCCCATCAAGTTATTTTCACAAAGGACGCTGCATGCACGGATTGAGGACTTAACATCTCGTTTCAAGTTCTAAGTTTCACATTTTCCCATTTCTACGTTGAAGCTTATATTATCATTTTCTATAAAGAATAATGCATTTTGACATTGATAATTTACTTATGTAAGTGAAAATAATTCAGATTTTACCTCATTATGACCGAGGCTTCGGCCTAGAAACTGGCGTGGCTCGATGAGATCATCGTTGTCCTGCATTTTGAAATTTGAAATTTTAGGGAGAATATAATTTTAAAAACTTAAAACTATACGAGAATTTATTAATGCAGGGATACTATTCAATATATTACCTGAGTGGGTTGTCGAGACTTATGAAACTCCACCTGAAGTTCATCATGCCTGTAGCCCATACACTGAACCATCTAGGCACATAACTCATCAAGGATCTCAGCTTGAAT
This sequence comes from Pouteria glomerata, assembly GCA_035590655.1. Taxonomy (NCBI): domain Eukaryota; kingdom Viridiplantae; phylum Streptophyta; class Magnoliopsida; order Ericales; family Sapotaceae; genus Pouteria; species Pouteria glomerata. The sequence continues at coordinate 11,540,461 of JAVXUM010000004.1, forward strand.
TGATACTTGCACCTCATCTTGAATCTCTACCTGGAGCTTGGGCCAAACCTTAACTTGCAGCTGGTCTCGTAAGTCTGCTCGAAAGGTGTCCAGGTGAACAGTAATAAGGGCTTTAATCTTCTTGTTTGTGTACCTCTAAGAGGCCATAGATGAGGCAACTACTATGGCTAGTCAGACCATGGAGCCATCGCCCACCCTATGCGTGTAGCCATGTTAATCCCGTCTTACGACCACGGTGAAGATGGAAAATCGTATCTCACTGTCATGTCTCGCTTAGCCACTGAAAGCTTGACGATCTATGTCTAGACCTGATCATTGATGACATACTTGTTAGGGTGTTGAGTATTGCATATCTTCTCGAATATGTGAAGTCAATCAATTAGGATCCTCTTTGCACGCACCTACATAAAAGAAAAATGAAATTAGTTACTAAAAATATAACAATTACTAATGTGAGAATAGAAACAACACGAACACAAATTTAGACAGTTAAATTTAACTATATACCTCATGAAATACATCTTATATATACCTCCTTCCAGATATGTATGTCGAGCCAAAGTTGGCTCGATTCACTGAGTTCATCGTTTACTTAGCCTGTGTTCATAAATTTATCACAGTTTACTAACAAATAAAAATATAAATTCACATGTGATAATGTTACATGTAATAATGTTAAAAGCTTAACTAAATTATACCTGTACTGTGGGACTGGACTAGTAGAAGACAAAGTTCGACCACTGCTCCAGTACCATGCATGGGGGACACTGTTGTAGTATGTTCAGAGCTTCATCGAATGGTGTGAAGAACTTCTTCTTGATCGCACACTTGTGGTCCTTCTACAAATTTCGACACTTAGCTATGTAGATAAGCTAGAACTCACTCAGAGGTTAGTCAATCACATTATTCTATTTAAGTTATTAAAGATATATTAGAGAATAGAATGCAAACAATTGTAGACTTAACTAAAAATATGTTAAGTTTGCTTACCATAACCTCCCACCAAATATGGTCCATTGTCTCTATGGGCGCGGCCATTTAATCCACGAGAGACAAAGGCATAAGACATCCGTCACGAACCATCACGCTCAACTACCTAGTTCGTCTGCTGCCTAATTTTCCTACCAAGTGGAAGTTACTATTAAACTCAACCTGAAGAGGCTGGCTGCTACTCTAACCCTGTAGGGGGCATTAAGACCTTTCATAGCATAAGAGGCTACCATGGTTCAAAATCATCATACAATCATTAATCATAATTTGAGAGTTAATGATGTAAATAAATAAATTTCGTAATATAGGTAGTTCAACTCTATACATGTTTAAAATATATATATATAAATATATACCTAAGGTAGTTGCCATGCCAGTCTTGGGTTTGGGCATCTAGTGGGTAGTGGGAACCCCAGTTGAGTGGTTAGGGCAGTGGATATCCAGGATTAGCGGGACGTCGATGTGGCACAACACCTGTGGCTGGTGGTAGGTAAGGAGGGTGGGTAAAGCCAGTGGCAGAATGGGAGACACAGGTCCAATATCCTCATTGGGAGAATCTCGTAGTAGTAGACATGAGGATTTAAGGGGGGACATGAAAGGCATCGATGGCTATAGGATCTGCAAAATAGGTGTAGAGGTGGATATGGCTAAGGGTTGCGTAGGATCAGACTCTAGCTGGATCGTAATAAGATAAGGAGCCTGAGTGGGATTAGAATCCGTATGAGGCTAGGTATCATTTGGGGCTAGGATCAAAATCCTCTACAACCGTAGTTATGACACGTGCACGGGTTAATCATAGTTGCTCCCCTATAGTGAACGACCTCTCTTTCTACTACGTACTATCTATTAATACCTACATGTTGAAATATACATTAGCAAAAAATATATTTAATACATGCCTATATTCACATATATATTACCAATTTACCCTCCAAATTCAAAAGTGAATGTAATGCAATACTGTAGTATGTTATGCATCAAATGAATTCTACCATATCTCCTTCCACTATCTCCCAGACCTAGTCAGCATCATGTTCATGAGTAGGCACGATGGTGTCACTTATCTCTTGTCGGGGTTGCTCTTCTACCTTTGAAGAGTCACTATCAATCTCAAATACCCCACTTGTTGACATTTTGAATGCAACGTGCCAATTTGGATCTGCGGGGTCCTTAATGAAATAAACTTGTTTAGCCTAGGATGCTAGAATGTATGGTTTATTGTTGATCTGATCCTCTTTGCACATGAGGTTATTAAAGTTGACTAGCGTGAATTGATAGTCATTGGGTTTTACACCATATCTGAGATCTACCCAATCACACTTAAACATCAATACTTTAAGCACATTATGGTATCTAATTTCATTAACATCTATGAGCAACCCATAATAAAAGATAGTTCCCACACGAGGATTGATGTTATTTTGACTTGAAAAACTTAAAGTATCAAACTTGAGAGCCACACTGTAGTTTTGAGTGGCTTATTTATCGTCCAACACTTTAGTACGGAACCGATACCCATTGATATCACACGATCTATAGTAGCATGCCGCGGTGAATTGTCCATTTGCTAGTGATTAGATTTTGTTAGATAAAGTATGTCCGAACATCTTATGTATGATGTGCACCTAATTGTATGTTTAAGTGAGTTAAGATGCAAATTACCCAAGACAAATGTAAGAGATAACGATGAAATAAGCTAGACTTGTGTCTTACATGCTTTTTGAACCATATATGAAATGAGTTAAGGTGTTCAGTATATACTACGTGATCAGCCGCCAAAGACAACATCTATTTTATTTCAATTTGGTGTTTCTTTCTAAGAAAAATTTAAACAAGTAGTTAAGAATGTTGATGTTCAACAATAAGTTAAAATACATTTTGAATTAAAATATGATAACTTACTGGACGAATAGTCAAATCGATGCCAAGTTGAACTGGACATATTATAAGCTTGAATCCACAAATTGTGAGGGAGATTAAAGGATGTTCCATCCCCAATTGGACCTTTATGAATTCATTAGGGGCAAGTCAATTTGGTTTCTACATGGCCCATATATAAGACACAAAAATTGGTTTACTCTTTCAGCAAATACCCTTCACCATAAACGCTTCGGGATGAGTCTTGTTACTAATATACTGTTTCAAAATCTTAAGATACTGTTCAATTGGGTACATTCATCAAAACTGAACAGGAACCCCTAGCATTGCTTCTTCTACCAAATATACTATTAAGTGTGCCATTACATCGAAGAAGACGAGTGAAAATATTATCTTGAGATGATGAAGTGTTAGTTGATTTGATTTTTAAGGTTTGTAAGTCATCCGATTGATTGATCTTCGAACACAGTTGCCTGATAAAGTTGCTTAACTCAATCAATTGCTAAACTATTTTCTTAAACAAGCATCGAAGAATGATAATAGGGATGAGCTATTGCATAAGAATATGGCCATCATGACTCTTTAAACCAGATAAGATGCTCTCTTGCATGTCACTTGTCTTAAAATATTAGAGCAATATCTATTGGGCACCTTAACACCTTTGAGTACTATGAGGAATAGCTCATTTTTATCCCTGCTAATTGTGAATTGGGCTGGGGAGAGGTGCACCCCATTCGCTCCTCTTAACTGTAAATGTAATGGTTGCATCACTCTCATATCTTTCAAGTCACAATGAGCATTAGCAGTATTTTTCGATCTTACTTTATCACCAAATATTGCCCATAATAAGTTTTAGCACACGTTCTTCTTGAAGTGCATGATGTCCAAATTATGTATCAGTAAGTTATCTTTCTAATAAGGTAACTCAAAAAATATGTTCTTTTCTTTCCAATTATGGGTATAGGGCTCATTTAATCACCAGTCAATCTCTTAGGAGCTAGATTAAGTTATTCCCCCTGAATAAAGTTAGCTCAACATTTCATCACCAGTCAATCTCTTAGGGGCTGGATTAAATTCTCGGTTCCCATCAAATGCAGTTCTATTTCTTTTGAACCTTTGTGTACTAGACATGACTTTACGGTGGCCTATGTAACCAAACTTCTTCCCATGTCATAACCACGATGACTGCGTGCTATTGTTGCAGGGAGGACAAGCAAATTTTTGTTTCGTGCTCCATCTGGACTAGTTAGCGTATGCTTAGAAGTCATTACTTGTTTATAACAAAGTTGCACTGAGGTTGAACATCTGATTGCTCGTAGCATCAAATGCCATCTTCCTTTCACTTCACAATACCTGTAGTTCTTCTATCAACAGTTGCAGGTAAACATTGATCTTGTCTCTAAGTCTTTTTAGCCCATCAATGAGGACTGACAGAATCACAAACGGTTAATTCATGCACAGTTAAGGCAAGATATTATAAGGAACAAGTGCATGTAATATTCACCGCCTTAAATGAGTTTACCCTATCCACAGCCAAACTAAGTCGGATGTTTCAACTATCCAAAGTAAAGTCTAGATTCCAAAAATTAAATTTTTTTTGGGCCAACGAGTCAGATAGATACATCATTTTTTCATTTTCATTATTATTCTCAGAATGCCATCTCATTAAATTCACCATTTTGGAAGTTATAAATAACTTCTTTAACCTTGTCTTAGGGGGGAAGTATCAAACTTGTTTTAGGGCAACTGGTTTCTGACCCTTTCTTCAATGCCTAGGTAAAATTCGGGCAGTAATGCCTTACTTTCATCTGGAACTACCGCATATAAGACATTTATCAAGGCTTGCATATTCATTCTAGATCAACATACAACTCCGTGGGCATGCATCGTATGTCGCGTACGTGAAACCCAAATCTTTTATCAACTTATAAGCTTAATAATATGAGTCATGAACATTTGCATCATCTAAGAGAACCTTTTTCAATAACTCCAGTAACATGTTGAATGAGTTATTGGTCAACTAACACAAAATTTTCACGTACAACAGCTCAACAATGAAAGACAACTGATTATAATGCTGACATTCGAAATGAAATTTGGTGTTTCCATCATCGAGAATTCTGAAAAACCTCAATGATTCTTCGTTTGCACTGGAACTCGGATTAACTCACACTGAGTTCATCCCCATCGATACTTGGTTCAGCGACGGGCATCCCAATCATGACCTCTTATATCATTTCCATTATCTGATCCCCAGCCAAAGCATCTTCATCTAATTTTACTATTTCCTCACACTTCAACGGTGAAACATAAGCCTCCCCATACTTTGTCCAATTCTTGTATGTCTTTAACAACTGGTGCCTCAGTAGATGGTCCATTACAACATCTCGTGTGAAATGATGTCGATAAATACACTTTCTGCACAGGCAATTGATTGATTGTTGGTTTAACGTATAGGTATACATAATGAACCCTTCAATTCCTTTAACATATCATCTCGATAACCTATATGGTAAGTCAATCTAGGTTTTGTCCATAACTTCAATCCCGACGTCTTTTAACGTACTAAATAGGTCCATAAAATGTTTAAATGAGTTGGTAATTTGAGAGTAAACTGACAACATGAATGTTTTTTTGAAAACCCTTAGAAGCTTATCACTAAGGGGTGGTTGGTCATATCCCATTTGAGAATGCACGATCCAACTCTTACTTAACATCTCTAATGCCATATTCTATTATCAAATGAAAATTTGGTAACATCTCCACGTAGTTCTTCAAGTACACGACACAAATACAGTAAATTCTGCAATTATGTATGTACCTTGAGAATAATGGGAGTAGCTACACGACACCTCGCCCAACATAGAACTAGTACGAGAAGTGTTGAGTATGAAATGGATCATTGTATTCCCAAACTATTCAAAGTGGATAATTCAAAAATCGTATACGTCGATTTATGCATCGTTATAAAAGATATGATGAATTAGGTCTTAAAAGACTTAAGTCATCGCTTCAAGCATGACCCAGTCTACTCTAGTGATACGATTCTCGAATGGGTCTAAATTTATATTAAAAAATAAATGTACGTACATGCATAAAGGTAATATAGTGAAATTGCAAGTTATGCTCTCCTAATCGCTTGAGTTATCATTCACTACTATTGGATGTTATTCATTTTATATGAACCCCCTTCTACTTTCATGAATTTCATAAGATAACTAAGTTTGATTGGATTATAAGAAATGATTTTTTTTTTTTTCAAATTTATGGAGGTTTGTAGAGAGTTTATAATAGTTACAATGATAATTCAAGATTTGTAGAGATTTTTAATATTTTAAGAATTTATATATATCTTCGGAGAATGTTGAAGATTTTTAAAGATTTGTAGCCTTAATAGATATGTTCCTAGTTCGAGATTTGTAGAGACTTCTGAATATTAACCATATTTGAATGTTATCCCTAATTAAAATACCTTAAATTCATGTCGGGGTGCATTCTTAGCATATCTTTTCTCTCAACTCTAGTAGTAATTCCATTTGGTTTGAATGAAATTAAGAGAAAAAAAGGATAAAAGAAAAGATTTTGAATTCATTGTAAATATTATTAGTTCAACCTAATAAAGTTGAAATTAATATACATAAATTAAAATTTCAGGTTATGTTATGATAATTTATATAGGTTATGTTGAATTGAGAAAGAGAACATCAAATTGTTTTCTACTATTATTTGATTAATATACAATTTTTCCACTACTCTTTGTTGTTTTACCTAAATGCTCCTTCAAATTTGGATTGTAATTTTTTTTATTATTTGTAAGTTATTTAAGTAATTTTATTCTTTTATTAATCTTTTGTCCTACTACTCTATTAATCTTTTGTTTTACCTAAATGCCCCCTTAAAATTTGGATTGTAATTTTTTTAATATTTATAAGTTATTTAAGTAATTTTATCATTGCCACTTTTATTTTTCTTAAATACCCTTCAACCACCCACTACTCATATATTAATCTTTTGTTTTGCTTAAATGTCCCTTAAAATTTTGATTGTAAATTTTTTAATATTTGGAAGTTATTTAAGTAATTTTATAATTGTCATTTTTTTGTCTTCCTTAAATACCCTTCAATCACCTACTACTCCCATATTAACCTTTTCTTTTACTTAAATGTCCCTTAAAATTTTTAACCCTAAATAATTAATATTAATCCTAAATGAATTTTACCTATTTTCAACCATAATCTAATTTTAGGGTAATTAATATTAACGCTAATGAACCCTACCCATAACTAAATTTAACCCTAAAGTAATTTTATAATACTTAATATTAACCAGAATTAA
>JAVXUM010000004.1:11567998-11579345 GCA_035590655.1 Pouteria glomerata
GTGACTTATTAGGTACCCTCCTTAAGTCCAGATTTTAGGCCGTTATATAGCAGTTTTGTTTTGTGGGTCCACTATGTAACTGTTGCGTTAGCTCTGATGTAGTAATGTGTGGTCATGTTATACTTGCTTTACACTCACTCCCTGGGTCCCCGGACTCGGGGCGTGACAGTTAATGTTATGGAAGCTGATCTAATGATTGTGATGCTAAATGATATCACATGTGGGTTAGCACCTGAAGACACTAGTTGTGAGACCAATGGGGCAGGTGGGAGTAATCCTTGCTCGGGTGTAAATGAAGAAGTATTGAGATATTTTGAAATTCTTGATGATATGTAGACAGAATTGTATCCTGGATGTACGAATTTCAGTAAATTATCTTTTATTGTGGAGTTATTACACTTGAAGGCTTTGAATTAGTAGACAGACACGTCCTTCGACATGCTACTCTAGCTATTGCACAGAGTGCTCCCATCCAGTGCAAAGTTTGCTGAGTCTTATTACCATGCTCACAAGTTAACTGAAAACTTAGGCTTCACATATGAAACTTTGGATGCATGCCCAAATAATTGTATGTTGTTTAGAAATAAGAATGCCCACCTCGATACATGCATTGTGTGTAAGACTTCGAGGTGGAAGGATAATGGGGTCAGTTAGAATCATTAAAGTACTTCGAAGAGTGTTTTGAATTGTGGTAAGCATGTTGCCACAAAGCAAGTTCGATATTTTCCACTTAAGTCAAGGTTAAAGAGGCTTTTCTTGTCGTCCACGATTTCTAAACTAATGAGATGGCATGTAGAGAATAGTAGGGACGATGAGAAGTTAACCAACCCAGCAGACTCTCTTGGATAGTCGTAATGTGCGGCTTAGCTTAGCTGTAAATGGTTTTAGCCCATTCAGGCCAATGACTAGGGTAAATCATAGTACGTGGCCAGTGGTGTTAGTTCTGTATGATCTTCCTTCCTGGTTTTATATGGAGTAACCTTTCCTGATCCTATCTACTTTTATTGCTGGACCCAGAAGTCCCAGCCGATAAGATTGATGTGTATATGCAGCCTTTAATTGACGAGTTGAATGAATTATGGGCCGAAGGTGTGATGACTTTTGACTCTGAAAGAAATAAAATGTTTAAACTTTGCACTGCATTATTATGGACAATCAATGACTTCCCTGCGTATGCTAATTTATCTAATTGGAGCACAAAGGGAGAATCTACATGTCCTTGTTGCAACCAGAGTAAGAAGTCAACTTGACTAAAACATGGTAAAAAGTGAGCCTACACGAGTCACAGATGTTTTCTACCCCCATTACATAGGTTCAGAAGGGATAAAATGCCATTTGATGGCACTCGAGAATATGGTTCAACACCACAAATAATGACTGGGGTTGATCTGTTATCACAAATCAAGCAGGAGCAAATACACACAGTATATGATTTTCAAGATCTATTGGCCCCACCACTACCTTTTATTCCTAGTGCGAATAGAAAGCGTAGTCGTAACTTGAAAAACAAAAGTATTTTTTATGAGTTACCCTACTGGAAATATAACCTATTGAAACACAACTTAGATGTTATGCACATTGAGAAAAATGTGTGTAATAACATATTATGGACCATTCTCGGTGTCAAGGGAAAATCTAAAGACAATGCCAATACTTATCGTGATTTGCAAAAAATGGGCTTGAGAAAACCACTGCCCTTATAGTTGAGAGAGTCTAACAAGGCATATATGCCTCCTGCAAAATACATGATAAGTAAAGACGAGAAAGATACATTTTTCTCTGCTTTGAAGGGGGTGAAGGTGCCTGACGGCTATCGTTCTAATATTTCAAAGCTTGTGAACATAAAAAAAAAAAAAAAGACTTTACATGGTTTAAAGAGTCATGACAATCGTATTCTCATTCGACAATTAATCTCTATTTCAATCTGAAATTGCTTACATAAGAATGTAGTTGAACCATTGATTGAGGTTAGTAACTTCTTCAGACAACTGTATTTAAGAGTTCATCGCACAGATGATTTGAAAAACCTCCAAGATAGGATTACACTAATATTGTGTCATCTAGAGAAACTCTTTCCACCGTTATTGTTTGATGTAATGGTCCACTTGACCATACATTTAATGAGCGAAGCTTTCCTTGGTGGCCCTGTCCAATTCAAATGGATGTATCTGATTGAGAGGTACATGAATACATTGAAAAAGTATGTGCGTAACAGAGCTCATCCAGAGGCATCGATAGCCAAATGTTATTTAATGGACAAGTGCACCAATTTCTGCACTGCATATCGTAATGATGTTGAAACTAAACTAAATAGGCCATCACAGATTAATAACGGTCTTATTGGAGAGGGCACACCATTTGATCTAGATAACATCGAGTGGGTTATCAATATGTGTTGTTCAACACCCCACAATTGTGCCATTGATTCAGTAAGTTAACGATCATTCATAAATTTAACTCGTTCGTTTTCTGTCTAAATGATCGTGCTTGCCATTAACACGTGTTGGTTTGCATTGCAGGACACATATTGATGAGCTCAAGCGAGACATGCCCTGTGTTACAGATAATCAAATTTGACAGTCTCATTTCCGCTTATTTCATGATTAGTTCAAGAATTATGTACGTATAGATATGAGTGTATGTGCTTCAATTTGTTCTTATCATATTAGTTTCACGAAATTTTATTCAATAATTATATGAATTATATAGGTGTACAATTTATGATGAACAAGCGATGGTCATTTGACCGATGAAATGAACTAGCTAGCTGATGGTTCATTTATAACGGCACGACGTTACACAACTTGTGATGTCAATGGATTTTGATTTCGTATCAAGGAAGTAGATAAGAAACGAACAACACAAAATAATAGTATCAGCTGTTATTCCGTCGATGCTGGTTATTACTATGGCTCATTGAAAGATATTGTTGAAGTTATATACAATCACATGTTAAAATTTTTGTTGTTCAAGTGTGACTGGATCGATCTAATCCGAGAAACTAAAGCTGATAAGTACCAATTTACATTGGTAAATTTTAAAAATTTGTTATATCAAGATGAGCGAATAAGTAATGAACCCTCTCGCAAGTTGAGCAAGTTTACTATATTAGAGATCCAATGGATCCTAACTGGCAAGTCACAGTGAAAATGTCAAGGAGAGTGGTGTATCAAATTGAACGTGATGAGCCAGATATTAATACATTTGCCTAGCAAGTTCTTGACCAAAATGTAGTAATTCAACATGATGAGGATGTCAACTGGGTTAGAAAAACTATTGAAGGAGATACTATTGACTTACATGAGCAATGAAATGTTGTTTGCTTTTTTTCCTTTCAAATTTTGTTCAAGAATATATTTAACTCTTTGTTTAGGAATGGTTTTTAATTATTATGTGAAATTTATTTATCATATGAACATGTCAACAGATATGTCAGGATGTAAGATGAGAGATCATCTGCGTACGATGGACAAGTTATCACGTTAGAACCAGGCCCGTATGCTGACAGGGCACCCTAGCCAATTGATGCCTAGAATAGGTCCTTCCGCTACGCCTACAAATGATAGTACCCCATCGGTGGGTTTGCCTGTCACGCATCGGACACCTCAATCCAATTCATTATCGCCTTAGATCCAGCCATCCACCCAAGGGTTAACCTTACCGACACCTACACGGGCATGATCTAAATCTTCTCCATCCACAGCAGTAGGGCCTTCGCCATCCACAGCTACTTCATCGGCCTCCAGGCCTACTAGTATAATTTGATTTTTATGTTTGACACTTGCATAAAACAATCTAATTTTTGTTTAATTTATATGAGTTTAATGTTAATAGGTTCGAGTACGTCTTCTAGTTGGGGCAGAGGCCCTGCTAAAAGGATTCCTTCATAGAATTTAGGTACCCCTTTTGATGTACAGTTTGATGACACATTGTACCCAGTTAGACTAGGGGCTCGCCGTTTATTAGCTAGTTGGGGCATAAGGTATGGACCCATACTAATTTCCTCCAACTATGCTCGACTGGAGTGCCTTTCCTTAGGATACATTGATCGACTTTGGGGAGAGGTTAAGGTAATTTATTTATTTATATCTTAACTTGAATGTTATTATACATTATGTCTTATTACAACATACCTTGAATAATAAAATTTATGTGTTCTACTTAAGACAATTTAAGGTCGTGTCCTCATGACTTTCAGCCAGTTTGCATGTCAAAGTGCTGAAAGTTATGGAAGGATCATAAGAACAAAGTTAAGATGGAGTATTAGAAGAGGAATATGGATGCCTCAGACCTTTCTTAGCGAGTCCCAATGAGCGTTTTCCCCATGCACCTGACCTCGTCCGTTAAGAGTCGAGCGATGAAGTAAGGGAGAATAATTCGCACTATTTTTGTTAATTTCATTTAATATTTAAAAAAACAAACCTATAAAAACTAACCAACATGAATACAAGAAGAGGCAGATTGAAATTCCCAAAATCGCTCGATGCAAGGCCTAAGTCACAGGCTTGAGACTTAACACGTTACACAGGTCTGGCATGAGGTAAACTTCTACGTTAGACCATACGTGTTATTTAATTTTATAGTATTCTGTATCCTAATATATAATTGACATAATTTGTCCTTCAATAGTTGCGTGCGAATGGTGCTCTCACTGACCAAACGTTTCTATGCATAGCAAGTCGTAGACTCGAAGACCCAAAGGTTGCAGTTCTTGCAATAAGTATTAACTTTACGTAAAAATATTATTTACCTATTATGAGTTTTATTTATTTATCTTTCTAATTTGCTTCCAAATATTACACAGGCCCAGTTTGAGGCTCGATTGGCCCAACTACTAGAGGAGGAATGATAGATAGCCGTTAGGCAGGATGAGATATTTTACCATCATCGGCAAGGGCATAGATACACGCTGATGTATAGCTCGACTATACCATGTTCTATCATTCTGAGCTTGTTCATCCTAAAGCTCACGCCTGCATACTAACGAGGAAGTGGATGAGTAGATCCAGTCTCCTCACTAAGAGATGGACGCACAAGCGGAGAATATCTTGGTGAAGATTGAGGTATAGATGAAACTCCAGGTGCAGGCTCAGGTGCAAGTCCAGTTGCAGGCCCAGTTCGCAGAGCTAGAGCAGCGGCTAGTTTAAGCTCGTGTCCTCACTTTTGTTGCTTCAGATCCGCTGATTCGTACTTAGGTTAATAATTAAATAGTCTGTATTTAAATTTCATTCAATTTCTTTAGAAATATATATTTATATCTATTGTTAATTATATACGATTTTATTGTAGGCCTCGGATGCTGGCAGTAGCCACTAGGCAAGACATGAGTCAGTTGGTGAGGGCATGCAAGATCTAGCAGGCTCGAATGATCAGGATCAAGTATAAGTTTATGAATACAGTGTTTTAATGCATAAATAATTTAAGTATATATAGTTGAATTTATTTTGTAAATTTAAGATTTCAGCTCTATCTATAGATATTTTATTATTATTTTATGCCTATTAAAGAAAAAAACTGCTGAATGTTATTAATTTTGAAAAATAAAAAAAAATACAAATGTTGAAATATAAAAACTTAAAAAAGTTACAAATTTTTAAATTCTAAAATTTTGAACTTGGAACTTGAAACTTAACCTCTAGCAGCCTAAACTGAATAGACGGGCTTCGATGCCCGTTAAACTGAAGGGCATGATCTACAGGCCATTAGTGACTTGGAGGAATGAACGGCACATAGATCCGACACCCGAAGTGCCCAGAATCTTAGAAACTACGTTTAACTCGAAACTTTAAACGTAGAACTTAAACTTAGCCTCTAATCACCCAAATTGAGCAAATGGGCTCCGATGCTCATCAAACTAGAGAGGCACGATCTCCGGGCCATTTTTGACCTACAAGAACAAATGCTGCATGAATCCGACACCCGACGTGCCCAAAATCTTAGAAAATACATTTAAGCTAAAACTTTAAACTTAAAACTCAAAACTTAGCCTCTAGCAGCCCAAACTAAGCAGATGAGCTTTGATGCATATCAAACTGGAAAAGCACAATCTTCGGGTCATTAGTGACCTACAGAAACAAACGGTGCATGAATCCAACACTTGAGATGCCCAAAATCTTAGAAAGTACGTTTAACTTGAAACTTTAAACTTAGAACTCAAACTTAACCTCTAGCAGCCCAAACTGAGTAGACGGGCTCCGATGCCCATCAAACTAAAGGGGCACGATCTCCCGACCATTAGTGACTTGCAAAAATAAACAGTGTGTGAATTTTATACCCGGGATGCGCAGAAACCTAGAAAGTACGTTTAACTCGAAATTTTGAATTTTGAACTCAAAACTTAGGCTCTAGCAGGCCAAACTGAGCAGACGAGCTCTGATGCCCTCCCAACGGGACATACACAATTTATGGGCTATTAGTGACATGTAAGAATGAACGGTGAGTGAATTTGACACCTGAGGTGCCCAAAATCATACAAAATATTTTTAACTTCACAACTATGAATTGTATCACTGAAAATATTAAGTTTATGTAATTTTATTTTTTTATCTTTAAAATTTTATTGATTAATAATATTTGATTTTGTTTCAGGTTGATTGAACAGTACTGCAACAGACACCTAATTTTGCTTTTTGTTTTTTTTTTCTCTGAAATTGTATAAGACTTTTTTTTTGTATAATTTAAAAATATTGTACTTTTATTAATATAGAAAGCAACTTTGTTGTTAGTTTTTTTTTTTCTTTTGTGTATGATTGATTTCAATTTAGTATCTAATTTTATAAAAGTTTGCAAACCAGGTATAGGTACAGGAACCGAACAGGCAAAATAAAGCAAAGTTTAAAAAAAAAATTACAGTATTAGTGACCGCTTAAGCAATCGCTAAAGGCAAGCCCTAATACCATAGCAAAACGTTTCAGCGCCAGCTAAAAGCCGTCGCTAAAGATAGCTTTAGCGACCATCAACGCCGTCACTAACACTAACTGAGGCCATCGCTAAAGGTATCTTTAGCAGCCACCAAAGCCGTCACTAAAGCTATCTTCGGCTGTCATTAAAGATACCTTTAGCGACCGCCAAGGTTGTCACTAAAACTATCTGAGGCCATCACTAATAGTTGGAAATAGCAAAAATTTTGCGGTCACTAAAAATGTCATAATAGATTAGGCGGTCGCTAAAAGTCTTTAGCGACAAGGTTGTGGCGACCAACAATTGGCGGTCACTATATGGTCGCTAAAAGTATTAGCAATGGCTTTTTTGCTTTTAGCGACCGCCAATGCTCTTTTTTCTACTGGTGCCCATAGAATTATAATTCTAGCGGCATTATCATTATCACATTTGCCAAAATAGTGAAAAGTATGGTTTATGGATTTTCATACCTTAAGAAAATAAAAATGCCTAACTTTAGCTTGAACTAAACAAAATAGGCTTAGAGCATTGTCTTATATAAACTTCTTTGCCTCAGACTATTTTAGGGGACTGTTGGTACCCCTTATGTTCCATGTTGCAGTCTTCATTTAAAATATATACAAGAAATGGCCTTAGTCAATTGAGATCCTTGCAGGGCAGAATTCTTGTTTTAGTCATTTTCTTTTGCTTGACTGCTTAGCAAGATGATGTGTACAACTTATCTGCATGCAAACTTGCTCTCTATTATTTAGATTAATCCCTGGAGATGGAGCATCTTTATTTGGATGGATTTCTACTGTTTGGGTAGCATCGTTATGGTCAGAGAAGTGTGTCGAAACAAATTCATGACTCATGGTTAGAGAGATTATTATCAGAGAGTAGCGATGAAAACCATTCATGACGGTAACAGTTACAAATCGCGAAGAATGAAGATAGAATGGTGTTAGCATAACAATTATGTGAGAATTGATTGTCAAAGAGAAGTGATGACAAAAGTTTTGGGAACAAGGATAGAATTCGAATGGCGTCAGCATAACAGTTATGCGAGTATTGATTGTCAGAGAGGAGCACAAGTGTAACAGTTAACAGACATCACAAATGTTATGGAAAAAAAACATTAAACCATAATATTTATAAATTTCAAGACAAAATACATAAATATAATGTATTTTATAATGATTGTGAGAAAACAAAACATGAAACCTAATTTACATTCATAAATTTCAAGATAAAATACAAAAATATAATGTATTTCATATTTACATTCATAAATTTAAAGATAAAATACAAAAATATAATGTATTTCATCTTGAAATACATAAATATAATGCGAAAAGAACAATTATAATGTAGGGCACAAAATAATTTAATCAATCAATGGAAATCCAGAATTGGAGAAAAATAAATATAATGTGGGACACATAAGTATCTTCAATAATCAAACGAAACCTAGAAATAGGAAAATAACAAATACAATGCAAGGAATTAATACAACTCAAATACAAAAAATGAATAATTTTTGTAGTCGAAGAGACAAAATTACAAGGAGAGGTAACAATGGTCATCGAACAATCAAAATGAAAATTTCTCTTAGCCCTACATTCACTAATTATGCTTGAAAAGTGTAATCATTATATTGATTTCCTATTGTTATTTGTTAGAATTTGGTGTTAATTCATTAGTTTTAATGACATTTCATACTTCTTACATAATATTTTCCTTTTATGTAGCAAACATGCATAAAAGCGAAGAAAAGACCCAAAATCATTATCAGGGACTTAGAGGAGTTGAAAGAGGACAAAAAATAAGCTAAAGAAGTGAGAAAGATACCCTACTATCTTAACGGCGTGAGGACGACATCCACCAATAACCAAAGTCCAGACTAAAGAGAGAAGACAGAGCATATTGCCTCATGTCATCCCAATGGCGTCGGGACGACATGATCTGGAGACTCCAGCTTTTAGGGTTTTTTTAGTAGTTTATAAATACATATCTTGTACCAGGACCTTAGAGAGAGCCATATACATGTCTTAGGGCTATTTTCTGAGTGTTTTTCATTAGTTTTCAAGAGTTTTTCTTTACTTTTGGATTGAAAATTTGGATCTATGCTTGAATACGCAGCAGAGCTTCCAATATAACTGTAGATTTTCTTCGTAATGAAGTTTATTTCATCTTTATCTTTTATTTTTTGTATGGTTTATTTCTTTAACATGCTAGCGTAGATTCATTCTTGATTCAACCCATCAATGATAGGTGAATCCTTGTTTGAATATTGGATGTGATTGAATCCAAGCATGCAACGTAAAAGTAGTACGTTAGGGGGGGTTCTTGTTTTCTAAATCTCTTTTCAAATGTTTTCAAAACCTTTGAAAACTTATGTAGTTTACTATATTTTCTTGAAATCACTGATAATTACACAAGATCACTGATAACTACACAAGATCACTAATAACTCCACAAGACTATAACTTTCTTAATATTTTAAAAGTAGAAGAAATAGATTTAGATTTATTTTTTGGTTTTCTTCTTTTGATTTTCAAAACCTTCGAAAACCTATAACTTCGATCATATTTTGTTGAAATTACTGATGATGTTACATGATTAAAATTTTGTTTATATTTTGAAATCAAATAGAGAAATCTAGATTAAAGAATTTTTTCAAGATGATATCTTTCTAGTTTTATTTATTCTAAACGTGATTTTAAAACTATGCTTTGGAATTAAAGCTTTCATGATGAAATATTTTTCGGTTTACTTCTCCTAAACTTGAGCTGTAAATCGAGATAATAATCACATCCAAACATGAGAATAAGGCATCCACATAGATTTGTCGGTTGAATCAGGATCTTTAATTATATTGTTCAAAACCCTACTTTTATGCTTTACATTATTGTAGTTTGATTTACTTTAAATCTTTTAATTGTTTTTAATTAATTTGGAATTGAGTTAGGTGCTTATTTTCTATCTTAGTTTAATTACTTTTTATTTAATTTAATTGTTTAGTAGTTAGTAGAAATCAAATTGAAGTTTCCAACACCAAAACTATTTTACTTTTATTGTTTTTAAAAAGAGAACGATAGTTAGAAGAACTTAGAAATCTCAGGATTCATTCATAGTTCCCTGTGGATACGATCCTGGTCTCACCAGGTAAAACTATACCACACGCCCTTAAACTTGGTAGTTGCTTTTACTTCACATTTATGAGGTGATTATACTTTTGGCACCACTGTTGGGGAGTTTTGATTCACTAGGGTAACTCTGTTTATTCTTCCGTTGTTTAAAAAAAAAAAAAAAAATTCATCTCTGTTGCTTAAAAGCGGTAGATTACTTGAGTTTTCTTTAATGGCTTATGACCGCTTGGAAATAGGAAGGTGACGATAGATTATAGTGTTTTAATCCCAGTAATCCATCATTTGTACCCACTAATCTTTTAGAAGACTTTCAAACTCTTTCAACCACTCTTGAATTAGAAATCACAGAAAGTAATAATCAAAATGTAGTTCTGAGACGATCTATACGAGACCTCTTACAACTTGATAGGCACACACCTAAATCATGCATTGTATGCCTAAAACCACAACAACCTTTTCATTTTAAGTGTGCTATGATTCAACTCCTACCCACTTTCATAGTATAGACTCTAAAAACCCATATGATCTTCTAACTCATTTTTGAAACATTTGTGTAACCATCAAATATCAAGGGTGTCCTATAGAATTAGTGTTCCATAAGCTTTTCCCATTCTCACTTAAGGATAAGGCAGCCTGGTGGTTTAAATTTTTGTTACCAAATTCTATTTGCTCGTGGGATGAGTTACAGATGAAATTCTTAAAAACAATTTCCTACCAAATAGAACTGATGCTATCTAACATCAGATTTTGAATTTTTCCTCTTAATCAAGAGATGTTTTATCAAAGTTAGGAAAGGTTTAAAATACTACTACACTCTTGCCCTCATCATAGATTTGAGACCTGGCATTTAGTAAGTATTTTCTTTGGATCACTTACGGCACATCTCAAATAGTTTGTGGAAATTATGTGTAACGAGTAGTTCTATGATATAACACTAGAGGAAATATATGAGTATTTTGAATTCTTAGTAGAAAATGCACAAACCTGGAGCACTACAGGACCTCAACATCCTTAAACTTCTAATGTTTTATCAACTAGGGGTATGCATTAGCTTAGTAAATCAGATGATCTTAACATAAAGTTAGCAATCTTAATAAAAGAGGTAGAGACTTTAAAGATTAGAAAAGAAAAATCGGTTCTCCAAAAACCCATAGCGATGGTGTATTGTAACATGTGCAATAGCTAAACACACCATATAGAGGATTGCCTAAACCCACCTTTTGCTAGAGAAGTCATGTTATACCCCTCACCTTTGAGAGATGAATGGAATGGAGGGTTTTCATGTGGAGTATTATGAGTTGATAATGAATGAGAAT
>JAVXUM010000004.1:11645738-11659670 GCA_035590655.1 Pouteria glomerata
GTTTTTTAGGGAAAGTTGTAACCTAAGGAACATTTGTCGAAGAAACAGGGAAACTGGAAACCTAAGACCCCCCTCAGTAATAGCGATTATAGGGAACACTCTGACATCGTATTCTAAATCTTCTACTAACCTGAAACCCACATTCGCAGGTATATTGTATCTCTATTTGAAGGTTTCAATCCCTTCTCTCTTAATTTCTTCAGCTAGTTTACCCATTATATGGATTAGAACAGGAAAGAAATGAAAGTGAATTGAAAGAAACAAGTACTCACCCTAGGCGAAGTTGAGACGTAGATAAAGAACAGGAACGGTGAGAGCAGAAGCGATTTCGAGTAGGGAGTAAGGAAATTAGGGTAGTTCCAGGAAAAATTGGTAGAAATGAGCAACAGTGATATAAATATGCAAAAACCAAATAAAATGAGGGAAACGGTAAGACTTTTACTTACTTATCATTATTTTTTTATTTAATTTGAAATACAAATTAATGAGGCCGTCGAAGCTGCTTTTTTAGGGTTTCGAGAAGAAAAACGTTTCTGAGGAGGTAAAAAGTCATCCACGTGTTACTTATTGAAAGGAGGTGATCTAATTTTTAAATCACATTACTACTTTGCTCGAGTAACTTCTTACCCGACCAGAGTGGGGGCATAGTGTTTATACAAAAAATACCGTAACATGTGGAAGCCATCCAAAAAGACACGTGACAAAGTCTCAAAATGAGATTGCCGAGCAAAATAGTATGCCGAGCATAAGAGAGGAACTTAAAGCTCGATCGACCATAATATTGGGCCCCACACGTAACGATTTCGTATAGTAATTAATCTGGTTCATTTATGATATTTTAGTTCATTTACAACAAGAAATCTTTGCCTTATTGCCTTTTTTCTTGTACACGTGGTAATGTGAAGTGACATTTGGACATTCCACTGTCTGAATAAGCCTTCAAAGTCCATTCCTCTTTTACTCTTATTTAATGCTATATGATCGATATTAAATAAAAAGAAAATAAATATTTATGCCAAGCAGCCAAATGGAAAAAAAAGATTACTTTTTTTAAAGAATAATATTATTTTATTACATCTATCTTATTATAAATATAACACTTAGTCATGAATTCAGGTATATTCACTATTGCCCACTGAATTACTCACTTCTTTTTTGCCATTTTCTCTAAAACAAGAAGTAACTTAAGTATCGGAGAAGATTTGATCGGGACTATCTTTGGCACATCCTTCTGATTGACTTTGTCTTGCAAAATTTGATTCTTCGATTTTCAGTGAACGTGGTGATCCAGTTTGACGGTAATTTTTGCTACCGAACATTTTTCATAATGTTGCTTTGCATCGCATAGGTAATTTATTTATTACGTTTATGAAAAATCTGCTTGAAGAAATACTTAATTGCTCTTGATTGTGATTTCTAAGACTCTCAAATTCTAATGTTCCTTATATTAATTCATGTTATGGTTTTGTTGTACTTGGAATGATTCTGTACGCACGTATAAATCGAGGAAGTGAAATATATATATACACACTACTATTGTATATTTTGAAAGTAAAGAGTTGCACCTGTCTTGACAGTTTCCTCCACCAAAAAAAAGAAAAAAGCATGCAATACAGGGTTTGTTTGTCCTACCCTTCAAATTAATCTTTCTAATTAATTGAAACCTGTACGTACGAAAGCTATGAATTCATAATATTCATACTCTTGAATCATGTATGCCTGGAAATTTTTACGATTTGATGGAGACAAGTCACAGATCCCTATCTGCCTTACGTCATCAACTTAAGTTTGATTTATTAGCTCAAAACATTCTTATTCTTTTTAAATACAAAGAGACAAACTAAATACAGAAAGCAATTTGGTTTTCAAAGCTGCACTCGAGTCTTGATCGATGAAGACAGTAACGATAATTAATGGTCATGATTTTATATTGTAAAATACTCAAAACTCTGTCCAGGAAGCAATTTTGTCAAATGGGTTGTTAGAAAAATGACATATTAGGAGATTCTTTATTAGAAATGAATTTCACTTAATTGATATCATACATTATTCTTAATTGATATCGTACATTATTCTTTAATACGTGTAGTAAATTGTAAATTATCTGTTGTTGAATTCGTACGCACACCTAAATAAGTATTATGATTTGACAAGCTAACAAATTTAATCCTACGAATCTTACGACCTTTGCGCCCGATAGCTTCAAAACCTCCACCTATAGAAAGAGATTCAAGCTCTAATATCTGGCAAGATTCATATAAGATGTGTCATATTGGTACATGCAAACCTGCCTTTGAATAACCGTAAATTCTATACATAGAAAGATGACAGCTTATTTGTGATGCAGGAAAGCATACAACTCGAAGTGATAAATCAGATGAATAGTGTGGCCTTCTATGTAATCTGAGAATTGCTAGAAGACATGTACAAATTGTTTAGAAAAATTTCTCTAATAATTCATATTCTTGTTATTAATAAATTGAAAACCTCGAAAGGCCGAGAGTTCAAATAAAGAAAACAAACCTTAATAAAAAATAAGAAAAAAATAATACCAAATTAAGAAATTAAATAATTACCAGTCTCATAAAAAGTATTAACTTAATTGCCAAGCTAAATGTAATGTTTAAAAATAGAAAACGTGAGAACTTGGGGTTGAAACAGTGGGATTCGTCATCATAAAGTGGAATGAGGGTTCCTAAAATTGTAATACCAATTTAGGAGTTTAAAGTCACATTTTTAACTTTTAAATTCTTATAAAAGTTTATTTAAAGGTGGAGATTAAAACATCTTCATCTATTAGGTGAATTTCTGTAAAAATATAAAAGGTGAAAATATAACTTTAACTTAAAAAGATTGTATTTCAATTTTAAAATTTTTTCATTCCCATAAAGTTGTCCGTCATAATAATAAATGTAAAATATAATCGTGCACCTTAAAAAAAATATAAGAAATAAAAATATTATAATATCAAATTAGATTTAGAGAGTAACTAAAAAAATTAATCAAATTTTTCCAAAATTCCTCCTTTACATACAATCTGGATTGCAAAACTCTCCCGATACCGTTACGTAACGCCGTTACGTAACGTTTTTTGGCTTCACCGTTCCCGTTAAACTTCCGTTTTTTACCCGTTACACCTCCGTTATACCCCGTTACTTCCGTTATTTTCCGTTACCGTTACATTGTCCGTTACCGCGTTTTAAAACCATTGCATGTCCCACCCTAGCAGGGACATAATTCAACTGTCAATATTTAGGATCCCACCTTGGCAGGGACGATCATTGAACTGTTAGTTTCTACATTAACAAGAAGGTAAATTTGAAAAAGGTGGTGGGCTTTTTGGCATATCATCTATGGTACGTACCCAAGATTTTCTCCCACTGATGATCAGCTTCACAATAAAACTAATTGAGCCGCACAAGCGGACATGCCTCCTAACAGTGGGGCCTACTCAACTAAGTTTTGTTGAAATCTTAGCCCTCGCCCCCCAACCTTATCTTAAAGTTGATCAAATGCCACAATCAAGCATTTTAACGTAACTAACGAATCTAGGTAACAAGTAATTGAGAGAGCATGTCAACAGAGCACCAAACATATATACTATTTTTACTTTGACAATCACATTGAAATAGAAGACATACTTATTATTAAGTAAGAGGTAAAATATTTGACAATGCTGCTAATCCATCTCACACATAACCCTAGCTCTTTTATTTTTATGTATACATGGAGTTTATATACTATGTAGATATAATATATATTTATCACATAATATTTGACTTTAGGAGCTAGATACTACAATATGATTTGATATCCAGTGTAATTATTATGTTAATTATACCGACAAATGGCATAATGGGTCCGACGACGATGATGAAGATGATCTTGTGAAGCTCCACAGATCGATATCGCTGCTACCGTTGACTTGAGAGCTTTGAGTATTTGGTCTATTCGGACGGAGTTGTTGCGACAATTGGACGTCGTTGTCGATGGAAAAGCAGAAATCACCGTAGCAACAAGACACGTACTTGGACGTGTCCTCCTGTCCGTTGAGCTGGGAAGCGACGAGGCGGTCAAGCGTAGCCCAGTCACTGAGCCCATCTTTCCGGCCGCCCTCACTTCCTTGGTTGGTGGCCGGAGGTTCAGTTTCAGAAACCAGCTCGTTATTCACAGGTTGGTCGCAGACTTCAAAGGCTTCGGAGGAGTCCAGATTGAAGGAAGAGTTATTGTCAAAGGAAGGCATAGATGGAGTAGCAGTTTCCAGCCTCGGGAGATGGAGAAATCTATGGTGATGCCCATCGAAGGATGTGGCGTTGATCGACGGCAGATAGAGCATGTTGTTATTCGTTGTTCCATTACTCTCTTGCTTGCAAGATCTTCCCATGTAGTGAAGTATCTGATCCAGTATGGGGGAGGTCTTGGTTGAATTATTGGCTATCATCCGATGAGGAGTTTGTGAGTAATCCATTAATGAAGTGGGTGAAGTATGGGGACTCTCCAGGGCCTTGTGGTAATTCTTCTTTTTGAAAACACGGCAAACAACCCACCCTTCTTCTGGTGCCCCCGAGTCTCCTGGATTATTCACCTGGGATTCATTCACCATTAATTTCATCATTCAACGTGATGACAACGGTGCAAAAGTAGCTAATCAATTAAAGTGAAGTGTGCTAAAGGTTGATGGTCCATTGCAACTATGATTAGGTGTGTTGGTTAGAGGACCTTTGTCAGTTTGCTATGCATGTTTTTGAGAGAGAGAGAGAGAGAGAGAGAGAGAGAGAGAGCTTGAATTCGAATTATAGCCCACAAGCAAATGCTTCGTATGGTAGTCATGCAATCTTCAATCTCAACCGTTGGTGTTTGGATTGTGTTTGGTCAGGGAAGACTTAAGTTTTGAATTTTATCCGAACTGAATAAAAGGTTTAAAAATAAAATAAGATAAAATATAAAGATTTAACTTGAATAAAAGATTTAAAAATAAAAAGAATTGGATACAAAAATTTAAATTTGGCTAAATTTAAAAAAAAAATACATTTTTTAAATTAAAAAAAAAAATTTGGGCTAAACTACCTGGGTTAAAGTCTGGGACAATCTTTAGAATAGTTTCTGTATTTAGTATTTTTCGTATTTCACATTAAAATTACAAAAATAATCTATAATAGTAACTTTTATCAAAATTTATATTGTGACAATCACATTTGAATAATACCTCACATCTTAATAAATTATTGTTTTAGAAATGATAAATTCATAATCACCAAGATTATTGTAATAAATTACACAGTTATTATTGTTATATTAATGTAATTTTGCTTTTTTGGATATATTTTTATTCTGTAATATTACTCTATGAAAATGACTTACATCATGGATGGGGTCATCGTGCAGCCTGTATTCATGCATGATCCAATCTGACTTTTGGCCGTGAGGGGCTCGACCTTTGTAGAAGACAAGAGTCTTCCTCATTCCAATTCTTCTCGAGCTACTGTATATGACCTTATCACGGCCGGTGGCCTTCCAGAAACCAGCTGCGGTTGCACGGTTTGTTCGAGACCCTGTTGGGTATTTCTTGTCTTTGTGGCTGAAAAAGTACCAATCGTTTTGTGGGGTTGATCCAATTTTGCACTTCTCTGCAAAACCCAGAAGACAAATCACAAGACGCAAATTTTACCAGTACAAGAGAAGAGCATGAAACATGGTTTCTTTTTCCTTTTTCATTTTTTTTTTCTTTTTTACCTTGAATATCCCACGGCTCGAGCTTATTAAGATCAACGTCGCGAATTACGTCAAGGTCTATCTTCTCATAAGCCACTTTCTTCCTCAAGTAGTAATGAAGAAGCTCCTCTTCCGTGGGGTGGAACCTGAAACCTGGCGGGACTTGGGACTGACCATTTACTGATAGATTCATGTCCTCAGACATTAATTAGCAGAAAATCTCCACTAAAACAATGCAAATTTGGGGGATGGGAAAGAGAGAATTGAGTGGAATGTCCAGAAACTGGAGTAACTTTCTCTTCCGCGGGGAAGGAGAGGGGGAGAGAGAGAGAGGAAAGAGGGGGTTGTGTGTAAAATGGCAATGGGGGACCTGACAATTTATATGGGTGGTTGGATGGACATGGGAGGGAGGGTCCAAGAAATATGCATGCAAAGTTTAGGTATCATGGCCATGGTGTACTTCAGCGTGGGTCCTACCCTTCGAGAAGAGCCAACCACCTATTCCCAGATAGCTAAAGAGTAGCCTAGCAGGTCCCGCAAATGGGTAATATTACATATTTACATTTGTGCTGAACCCACTGTTTGGTTCGAAAGAAAAGTAGGAGGAACAGAAAATAGTGAAAAGAGAACGATACGGAATAAAGGGTTTTTTATATTTTAGTTTAAACAGAAAAATGGACGGAAGGGAAATTAGAAGAAGAAGAAGAATGACAGATTTGTGAGGTTCATATGATTTTTATTTTTCTTTAAAAAATGAGAGAGGAGAAAAAATATAAGAGGAAGATGAAAGAGAAATTTAAAATATGGGTTTCATTTACTTTTGAGAATTTTTTTTATACAACATTTGAATCACAATGTATATATATATATTCATTCAATTTCCTTTAATCCAACAACATTTTGCAGAAAAAAAAAATTCATCATAAAAAAAAAATAAAAAAATAAAAAAATAAAAAAATTCAACCTCGCTCATGTATTCCCTTCAACTGTTATTTCCTACCACATGGGCCATAAAATCTCAACTATGACCATAGACTCTAAAATCTCGTAGAAAACCAGATTAGGTGTGGGTTTGACAATTATAATTAGTCACTAATTTCTAATAACTGAATTTTTTTATTTTTTTAATTATTATAATTATCTTCTTATATTTTTAATTTTTTTAAAATCACAAAGGATAAAAATTTCAAATTAAAATAAAAGTTAAAAAGTTTGTAACTAAAAGTTAATTTTTTTTTTTCATTTTCCAAACAAACAAAAAAATAATTTTTTAATAATTAATTACAAAAAAAATAATAATAATTTTTTTCGTTTTCCAAACTCAGCCTAACTGAAACCACAGTTAGCAATGTATTAATTCCCTTTTTTTTTTTTTTTATAATAAAATGCTATACAATATATATATATATATATCTTAAACTGAGTTTGGAAAAAAAAGTTAATTTTTTTTGTAATTATTAATTACTAAAACATTAGTTTTTTTTTTATTTGATAAACGAAAACGTTAACTATTTAGTAATTAATTTTTTAATTTTTTTATTAATTTGATATTTTTATCCTTCAAAATTTAAAATAAATTTAAAATATAAGAAGATAAATTTAATTATTTTGAAAAGTTAAAAAAAAAGTAATATCTAATAACTCAAACTATCATTTTTTTTTTTTCCCAAACGATATCTAAGAAAGACATTAGATTTATTTGATTAAATTTTTTTCTTTTAAATTGTGACTTTAGAAACGAACAGTATTATATTAATAGCACCCAGTCACTAGAGAATAAAATTAAAATCCAGCTAGAGGCATATAATATCAAGCCAATGAGACGAGGTCGTTAAACTCTGTCTCTCTTTTCACTTGGCAAACCATCTTCGGTGAAAATTCCTATCACGAAGAGAGATGATATTGGGTCGGAGGGCTTGCGCTTTCGTGGGGAATAAAGACATGATGGGAATAATGACAAGCTTTGTGGAGAAGAGTCTGTATCTTTATCACTTTTTCCTCATGATCATTTCAGTGCCAAACATTGGGTAAGACATAATGACACGGCACAAAATTTATAAATCTAAATGAGAGGTTATTCAAAGCTGAATAATGCTACCAGGGCACTATGATGATCGTGCCAACCATACAGAGATAGAGAAGTGACAGAACTAGAGAATCTGGTAATTTGCCGCTCAGTGAAGATGTTTTACAGCATCACAACAAAAAGTTACATAGAAAAGGCACCTCAGTAAAAAGATGTTGATATTATTACGGATCATCTTGAAATTCAAAGTAAAAAAAAAAAAAAAGGCCTTTTACAAATAATTAGCAAGCCTTGTTAGAGTTGCGATTTATATACTCGCTTCGTTTAAGCATTTGACCATTCTGGTCCATCCTTAAGTGGTTTGTAACAGTATAGAGAATGTTGGGATGCCTTGCAATACAATATAGCAGTATAACAGCTCATTGGAAGCTGCTATACATGACTTGTTAGAAAAAAGTGAGAGGTGTACATATAGGTACAGAAGAAACTCGTCGTATTGTCATTGGGTATTATTGAGAGTACCACAACATTGTAATAGGATGGTTGCTTGGAAGGTCACTCTTTTTGCTAAGAGAAACAAGGACAAAGTAGTGCAGTAGAACTACTCATGGGGAAACTTGTCCTAGCAAGTTACGCGATCTTGTATTTTTTAGGTCCACTTTTTAGTGGATTTCTTGTTCTTACATATATGAAACCTATATTAAGTTCATATTGGAGTTCTTAAGATTGGAGTTGAGTTAAAAATTATGAATAAAATGAAAGGGTTTTTTAAGAATTTCTTTTAAGATTTTTCCATTTCTTTTTTATAATTTCTTATTTTATTGTTAGAGTTTATAATAAAATTTGTATCTTACGGTATCCCGTAAACATAAATATATAATTAAATTACGTAAATTTTATTTTTCTCTTTATAGTTATTTTCTTATTCCTTCGCTTTATTGTCTTCGTTTGTGTTGTACGAAAGTGATTAGGTATTCCACACATTCCAAACTACAATATGAAGCCAAGAGGAATGGAAAAGGCCAGTACAAATCTCCCCTGAAAGTGTGTAGGCTGATTAATTTGTTTTTCCTTTCAAAAAAAAAAAAAAAAAAAAGATTAATTTGTTTTCACAAGCACGAAAAAATTATTTCGTGTAGCTGTTGTTGTAAAATGACTTCTGTTATGAATGCAATTATTGTAAAATAGTAATATCTTCACCTTAATATTAAAATCATGAATGTCGGTCATTTAAAATAACTTCTATTGGTCCGAAGACTTTGCTCTCATCTTTGCAAAGAACCAAACAGTAAATTAAGCCACCATTTTCACTAATTTTAAGTTTTAATTGGCTTAATTTCCGCAGTGTCAAGATGAATGATAATAGCCTTTCTACAAAATTCTTGGTAATGATGAGGGCTTGTAAATATTCATGCACTTTGGTTCACTGATAGAATAATATGCATACGATTCCTAGAGAAACCAACAACTAGGTTACTGTGTGTATTGATTGCAAATCTTCTATGAGGTATAATTATTTAATTGTAGATGAACTGATTGATCTGAGATTTTCTCCATCTCCTTCTAGAGAATAAAACCTCAATGAAGTGCAAATCAAGCCACCCTGCTGATCTCTTTTACTTAATTGACCTGCAGTGAATTTTATTTAATTCAGTTGACAATTAATTAAGATATACCAAACGAAAAGCAGGAACATATTATTAAAAAAAAAAAAAAAAAAGAAAAAAACAAAAAGAAATCAATCAGGTTTATGATGATGAAATATTATAACCCGGATCTATACAAATCCCAGGGTAAATCATTTCGTCGTTGCTGCAAGGTAATACTTTGATTTCACGGCCTGGTTCTTAAAAGTGACGTTGCAACGTGCATAACTTAAGTTGATTTGTATTTTATGGATTCGGATATAAATTTTACGAACGGATAGTTATTTAATGATCAAATTTATTAATTCTTTTATTAGAAGGTACGATGATACATAAAAATATTTATATTTTACGTAATTATTTTATTATATGAGATAATAAGGTATTAAAAATGTTTGATTAAAATATTTAATGCATAAAATATAAATTTTTATGTATAATTATGAGTTAAAATTAAATTGATGAATATGTTTGTGAAAATATTTAATTATAATAAAATTAGGATACCATTTCTTTACTTTAGTATTTTTGTTAAAGTATCAAATATGCAGCACGGATATGCCATTTATTTGGAATGGTGCATATAATATAGTTTACATTTATATTTTCCATGGCATTTTGGGGATGACAGAAATTTTCATATGGTTTTAAATAATAGTATCGATCATAAATTTAATATAACGAACACAGTATATAACAAGAATAAAACAACTTATGTGATATTTGGATGGCAAAAAAGTACATAAAAATATAAAAAATTAATATAAAATTGATATTTGACAAAATTTAATTGAAATAAGTTGATAAAATTTAGTAAATTTTAATTAATTCAGTAAACCGAAGGGGCCCTTAATTTAATAGACAATAGTTATGTAACAAATCAATGAAATTAAAACTTTATAAAACTGTTGTGTAATTGCATTACCTAACAGTATTGAAAGTTTCTAAAACTATGAAAACATCATCAATTTGTTGTAGGAGGCCTAGTTACCGTTTGAAAGTTAAAATTTTAATAATTTTTACTTTTTTTTTTAAATTATTGAATAATTATAATTTTTGGTGCATTTAATAAAGTAAGTAATAATTTTTTAATTAATTTTTACAATTTTGAGTATTTAGCAAAATGTTTAATAATTTTTAATAATTTTTGATAATTTTAAATAACTTTTAAGTCGAGCTTATTACTGCAATTGAAAAGAAAATTAACAAAAATTGATATACTACCAAACCCTTAAGAAACAACTTTTTGATAATTTTTCATCCAAAATTATTCCATATGAAGGTTATTAAAACATGTATTCCACTGTTATTGAAACAAATGATGTCGTTCACGTGTAAATACTAAAATAATAATGACTTTTACACTCTCATGTAAACTTTAAGATGGGCAGACTCAAATAAAGTTCCAGAAGGTGCAATTTTATTATTTTTTTTCTTATAAAGAATACTTTGTGAAATTCTAAAATCTGTTGATTACTCTAAACAATCATTTACACAAATATGAATGAAAAGGTAGTGTAATAAATGAGGAACCCACACAGAAAATCCCAAAAATTTTCACTAAATATAATTATTGATTACAAAATCAAAACTCTCGATAGATCGACTCTTTCACTCTTTACTCCATTGACGTTTGCTCGATTCACCAAACCCTTTAGCAAAATCCCTCCATCTCCTCAAAAGCACAATATGATGCCTTAGTAGTTTTGTTGAATCTATAGTATACTGAATCCTTAGTGATCACGAACATGAACCTGAACTCTTTACTAAAAACTTTGGCTAAACAATTGAGAGAACTTTAAGATTGTTTTTTTCTTTATTGAATGAATACTCTCTCTCTCTGTGTTTTTCTCTAGATACATCTAAAGTATATATATAACAAAGACTGGGAAGTACAGGGCTTAGAAAATAGAACTTGGGGTGCTAGAGTATCAACCTCGCAGCAAGGTCACACCCACAGTCATTCCATGGCCTTCCTGCATCTATCCCGTGAAACAGTGCAACCTTTCTGCATAGCCGTTTTGT
Source organism: Pouteria glomerata (assembly GCA_035590655.1). Classification (NCBI taxonomy): domain Eukaryota; kingdom Viridiplantae; phylum Streptophyta; class Magnoliopsida; order Ericales; family Sapotaceae; genus Pouteria; species Pouteria glomerata. The sequence continues at coordinate 11,657,148 of JAVXUM010000004.1, forward strand.
AAAAATTTGCTCTCGGATTTTTCCTGCGATAGCCTATGACCATTTAACATCATTCTTGTGTTATTGTAATTTTGTCTCAGTCACCTTCTTTTAGACTTCTAAAAGCTATTTATCCAGCTTCTTTAAAACTTTTATACTTCTATTTGACTCAAAATTATAATGTCTTAGCTTACACTAAATCTAAGAGTTACAAAACACTTTATTTGATTATAGATTTGCCAATTTAGAATTTTAGGCTTAGTTTGGCAACCAAAAAAACTAGTTTTTTTGTAGCTAGCTACAAAAAAACTAACTTTTTTTGTGTTTGGGAAGCCCAGCTAAGTAACTTTTTTTGTCCTAACTTTTCTAAAATATTTTTCTATGACATTTCTGTCCTTAATACTTCATACTATCTTCCATGATTACCCTTGGACATACAAACGTCTGGGCTCCAAAAAACTAAACCAATGGGTCAACCCATTCAGTAAAGGGGTCGACCCTATTTGTTGCATCACATGCCAAGAACGAAAAGGGGTCGACCCCTTTTGCTAAAGTGGTTGATCCCTGTTATAAATTACAACGACTCACATGCCTATTAAAGATCGAGTCAACCCTTTTTTTCTGAAGGAGTTGACCCATTTTCTCTTATATAAGGATTCACATGCTTACTGCTAAAAAGGGTCGACCCCTTTTCTTGGTATCAAAACTCTCATGCCTACTTCAATAAGGAACTTCTACTCCTATGTGGGTCGACCTATTTGGTTTGTGTAACGATTCACATGCTTGCAGGCACAAGGGGCTGACCTATTTTCCAAAAGGGGTTGACTCCATTTAGACTCACACGCCAACCATTCCAAAGGGGTCGACCCCATTTTTTTGGTGGAAGAACATATATACCTTCTGTTCAAAGGGGTCGACCCTTTCTTAGAAGGGGTCGACCCCATGTTATTAGTGTAATGACTCACACGCCTCTAACAAAAAGGTTCGACCCCTTTGACAGAAGGGGTCGACCCCATCGAATTGGTAAAAGAACCCACATGCCTTCTGTTCAAATGGGTTGCCCATATTTCTTGAAGGGGTTGACCCCATTTTTATTCGTTCTAGGACTCACCTGCCTCTAACTAAAGGGGTCGACCCTAACTCCAGCGTTTGAATAACAGTATGTAAAAAAAAGCCCCAACTCCAGCATTTGAATAGCAGTACATATATATAGAGAGAGAGAGAGAAGAACCTTGCTTTCTTTCGAAGCTCTCAGCCTTTTCAATGGATGATGAATGACAGGTTCAGCTATTCCAATTTGAGGGGAAAGGTCGAACCGTGTTGATTAATTTCTTTAGAAAGCGATGAAAAGAAAAAAACGAAGCATGTCGTTTGATTTGGGGCATCGAGAGTCGAACATGCCTACTGCTAGAATTACGTGGTGAAGATGTTTGCCAAATAAGGGGTATATTGGTAATCTTCCATTCATAATGGTTTAGCTGCTACAATGACAAATTGGTAGCTGGTAACTGGTAGCTGCTACAGTGCTAGTTTGCCAAATGAAGCCTTAGCTTTAACAATTTCTCCCTTTGGCAATTCCATGTCAAACTCAATAAATGAAATCACCCTAATTTTAAAGACCTCAGTAAACTATATAATGATCAATATACTCTGATTATTAGATTTGTTTGCTGCACACTTAACCTAATTGATCAAGGCATCATATATAAAAAATAAAAATATAAATACTAAATAAAGAAGATAAAAAGCATCATAAATAACATAAATGAGTTCAAAAGTTTTAAATTATTACAATCGAAGAGCAAACTCCCAATCCATATTTATAGCAAACTCTCAATCCATATCAAAGTACATGAAATAACATTTTATCCCATCTTTTTTTGGCATGAATTGGTAACCAAATAACAAAAATAAACTAATCACCATGCAAATCCCCATCACCATCATGGTCACCACATTCGTCACTTGTATGTTGAAAGAAGTCATCTCCGAAGGGGTCACCAAAATCATATGCATACTGATTAAGGTTTTGCTGAACTTAATTCCGTGTGAGATGTATGTCATCCTGTTGGACCTACATAGCCCTCAAGTAATTGTCCATATCCATCCGAAAAGTATGAAACTCCACTTGTGGAGCATCAATGGCGTCAAAACGCTGATAGATAGTAGTATGGAGTGGACAATTCTCCCCTTGAATGGAGGATAGCATAACCCCCAACATACTCATGTCATATACTGGTAGAGCACTCGACAAGGGATCAAAGGGATCAATAAGAGGTCAGGGGGTTACCCGGCTAAGGTGGATGAGGATGTAAGACATCAGAAGGTCGAGAATATGTACGACTACAATATACAGATATATGATTAATTGAATTTGGCATTTTAATCAGTTGATAGTTTCTAGGAACCCAAACATCAAGAGATAAAAGATTGTAATACCCCTCACTTTTGGTGTAATGGGAATTCGTATAATGAAATGAGAGTGTATGCACTTTTCGGAGTTGAATTTAAATGAGTTTTGCGTTGGTTGCGTTTTAAGGACTT
>JAVXUM010000004.1:11719458-11729970 GCA_035590655.1 Pouteria glomerata
ATATAATATAATATATTAATATAATAATATAATATAATATAATATTATAATATTATATTATATTATATTATTAACATATTATAATATAATTAACATAACATAATATAATATAATTAAATATTTTTTAAAAATAAAAAAATAATAATTATAAACAAAATTACATTTCCTGTTTCAATTTTTATTTCAAGAAAAAAAAATAACAACAAAAAAACATAAAATAAAAAATGATAATAAAAAATAATAACAAAAAAAAAAAAATTGACAGTATTACCGAATATCCGTAACATTTCAATACAGTTAGCTGTCCACTTTTTATTAGCGCCAGCTACCAGCATTAACCAAATAGTTATTAATTGTACGAAAAAGTACAATCCCTACGCAGACCACGAAAATTGACAGCCACAGGAAGAGTGGTGAGATTGCACAAGAAGTACCGAACCATGAATGCAATGAGCCAATTCAAGATCATCTAGGTGAAATCTGAGGATCCTATACAGGCCTAAACACCAGAGAGAGACAACCTTCTTCGAAACCTAATACCTCTCTCTCTCTCTCTCTCTCTCTCTCTCTCTCTAACAGTGACATAATGGAAAAGACCGCTTTCTTTGAAGCCTTAAAAGAGATGATTTTTAAAAACTGTTTTTGTTTTGACACACAACAGCAGACTAACCCTAGAGTTGCGATGAGATGTGACCTTAATAGCCTGACCCAAAAAAGAAGAAAAAAATTCAGTTCAAATTTTTTTATTTTTTTCAAATTCGACCATCTTAAATTTTTATAACTCATCCACTGTATCTTTAAATTATTCATTCAAACTAAATTTTTACAGTCTAAACCACTATTTTTAAATTTTTTTGTTCTATTCGAACGAGGGAGTATTTGAAATAGTAAAAAATAAGATAAAATAAGATAAATTATAAATTCGTAATTCGTATAATAAAATAAAAGATAAATATTTTTTTTTTATTTTTTAACACACCAAGCAATGCTTGAATTTCAAATCCTAAGTCCAACCTTATTGCCAGAGTAAGCCAAAAAAGACCATTTCCAAGATTTTGATGTCGAGAAAATTGGACATATTTCCAAAGTCCAACCACGCACGCCACCTTCCAAAGACTTGAAAGTTCAATGCATCTCTATACACGGGAGGATATATAAAAGCAAAAGCCCTACGGATAGAAAACAAACATCCAAACAACAAAACAAGCAGGAAAGTCTACATAAAACAGGCGGTACAGAAGGTGAAACATCTCTACATGGATGTGTATATCTAAAAATTAAATAAAGCAGTAATCAGTCCAAGGACCTGCATAGATGATTCAATGCATGGGAAGCCGAGGAGATCGGGGCCGAACAGGTGTCTTTGATGGGCTTACCCTGACCAAAAATAAAACACAACTTCAAATTACGAACCTAAGCAAAGAGTAAAGCAAGGCTTTCTTTAGGCCACCAAGAAAGGGATGGGGTTGGACAACTTGAAACAAAGACAATTAACTGATGTGAGCTGACCTTATTGGCAGTGAACCAAGAACCACACCACTACAGTTGAGAGCAGCAATTGCACTTTCAGCCTGCAGTAAGTAAATTACATTATATACACACGTCACATAAATAATAAGTTCTTCAAGCTATTACAGGTAATATTATTGTCTTCAAATTCATTACATGCCCAACCATGAGTAGCTTTTGGGGTGATAAAAAATAAGAAAAAATATGATTTGAATTAATTTTAGACGTTTGACATCTAACAGAATTTTTTGAAGAAAAATATTGACATTTTTATACTGCCAGAGCAAAACCGTGGAAACAATTTCCCAAATCCGTTCCCACAGATTCTAAAAAATTAATATAAAATAACAACAATGGTACCCGTTTGAAAGCTTTCAACTCGAAGAATATGATTATCAAAAAAATTTACTCATTTGATTAATCTTTTTTCAGATTTTTATTTTTTTAGTGAAATATTAAAATTTTTTGAGATAAATTATGAGTTCGTAATGCGTATAATGAAATAAGTTTTAGAGATTTCTAAAAATTTTTAAAAGTTTTTTATTTTTTTTTTGTTTTGCAAACCAAACGTTCCCCATGTGGATAAAAAATGGTCCTTAAAATGCATGGGGGAACAATCTGTCAGAAACAATCATATTATTATCCACCAGCCTTATAGGACAATATATGTGTACAGTCCTATAGGAGAAAACAATTCTGTTTATGTTTATTAAACCTCAGGATTATCAGCAGATCTATAGAGAACATTTTCGTTCCTTTTTTTTTTTCCCCTTTTTTTTAGAAAGGTAGAACAATTCAGAACATGACTAGTCAATTTGACAGAAACAACCTTTATTGACTTAAAACGTTCAGAAACAGCACAAGAGAGCTCTAATTCCCCTCAAACTATATATCAACAATATGATCTGATAGCAAACCAATTATTCATCTAGAAATATAAATATATGTGCATAAATTTGTACACACACATGATTAATTGCACAGTACAATCTACTTATTATCAAAATCAAAATATCCTCCCAACAAGAGTCTACTCCAAAAAAAAAAAATGTAGAAAATAGGCAAATAACAGAAATAATCTCCTGCATGCAGTGGTGCTGATCCCCAATTCACACAAAAGTATTGTTAAAACTAAACTACGGGGAAGCATTATTATTTCCCTGGCTCCTAAACCGAGCCAGAGTCACCTAGTTCTGCACAATCAATCTCTTTTCCTGACATTTTTCCAAGGACAACCAGATCACAGTATATAATAAGTATTAACAAGATGACTGAGCCGACGATGATTTGCAACTTATCAGTAACCGCATCAGTCTAAGTCCAATACATCTTATATGCAAAGACATCATATGTGCAAAGATATACATCATATATGCAAAGACAAGTACTTACATTTTAGAAATATTGATAGTAGAAGATTACAACTATGTCAAAATAGTTTAGGAGTACCATAGAGCGTCTCGCGCATAATATAGGAGTATTATGCATAGTTGTTTTGTAAACTTGGATTACTAAATACGCTCATTACATGAATGTCTTAACTACATGTGAGACACTATTCCAAACCCTTATCCAATTGTGGTGTGTTTAACACAGGTATTTCAAACATTTCGAAGAGTCCAATTAACAAAGTTTCGGAGTAAGATATAACGGTAGAATTCTCCAATGGTTTTTAAAATGCATTAGCTCAAAATTTTGCAACAGAAATATTATCATGAAGATTATAATACTTGATAGAATAATCATCCTTCTTCTAACTATGTCATACAAGCACAACATATTTAATTTCTACAGAAATTTGAAATACAGGAGCTTGCTTAATCTACTTTTGACAAAAGCAAATGTTCTTAAAAGAATTTAACTGGGCCAGCAATGAGTAGAATAATGTCAATAGAGATAGGAGTCTTAATTTACCACATGTTGTTCACTCTAGCAAATAATTCTATTGAAAGTAACAACAACCGCACACATGATGTGGATGGTTAATTTGCCAAATGGCGCTACTTCCATAATCCTCACGAATGTGTTTTTCTTTATTTTTCCTTTAGTGTTTTCCCTCATACACCCATCTCTACTATTCATCACACAAATAAGTTGTTTGTTAAACCCACTGAATTCAATCTCAATCAATAAAATCATGTTAAATCAGCCCTCTTCCCTAGCTTACCCCACAGCATTCCAATCTACCCTATCAACCCATTTACCCCATCAATACCAACTGCATCAATTCATCATAACTATTATCACCACCATCACTTTGCTAACAATTTTCTCCATGCCACTTTCCATTATTACTGACCTTCATAAGACCACAGCACTCGAGTAGCAAACAAACAAGATCATCATGAAATTGTTCAAAATGAGATGTTGCTTGGTTTGATAGTCTACAAGGACGTAATAGTGACCTCTATTAGGTCATAGTCTTGACAAGAAGTCCTAATTAAGTCCATGTTCCTGTTGGGATTTGGCTGTTGTTCACATAGTAAGACTGTTTGCAAATGGTTTTGGGTTAACACAAAATTAGTTAGTGATTTCACAACAAATCTATTTGAGCTTTGCCAATAATACTGATTACTGAATTAAGGGTTGCTGAAATTTTCCTTGTGACATAGAACTAGACTTTGTCCATCAAAATAGTAGAGCCATGGTATCAAGTCGGTGAAAAAACACAGAGAAAAGCAAGTAGAATATAATTCATAGAGAAAGTAGAGATGTTTGCCATCAGAAGGAGAATTAATGTGAAATTTTGTCAAAATGAAAAGGAAACACTGCAAAAATGAATCTTGAGTTTCAGCAATAAAGAACTTCAATGTTAAATAAAATACTGGCATGATCTGCAAAAGCTTTAGAACATATCTCAAACAAAGAAAGAACACAATTTCCAAGCTTTCTAAATAAAATTACAACAAACCTTAATAGATTTCTTAAATGCCTTAAATAATGAAAAAGCTTCTCAAGTAAAAGGCACCTAATATAGGACGAGATCTTACTAGCAACAACAATATTAACAAACAACTGTAGTGTATTAAGGTGACACAACAAAGAGCAAGGTACCAGTGACCTATATCTTGAATTGATTTTGCAAGTGTAATAAGGAAGTGTACAAGAAGAATATGGAAATGAGACAATTTGTTGTTAAAAAGGACTACTGTGGAAGTGTGAAGAATTTCAAAATTAGATTTTAGGCATAAAAGCTAAATAAAAAATGGCTCATAGGGATATATTCAAACTTCCATTAGATCAAACAACTTCAAAATATCCACTTTATCCTTAGCTGGACTTGCTACCATTAAAGGAAGCAAAAGGTTTCACATTGAATGCATCAGTGGGCTTATCCTCATAGTTCCATTTCTTCATAACATAATTGTTGATACACACGTCCAAACAGACAACTCACAGTTAGAATTTTTCCCATTAAAATAATCAATAAATTGTGGATGAGCAAAAAGATTCATGTAGCTAATCTCAACAAGTTCGGGGCAAACGCTTTGTTGAGTTCAGTTCAGTTGATAGTGAGACTAGATGCAATGATAAGATTGCTCCTTTGCAATCTGGAGCCGTGGGTTCAATAATTAAATTTAGTCTCTCCAGTTACTAGAGATAAGGTTGCGTACATTATCCATCCCCAAATCCCGCAAACGCAGGAGCCTCATGAACTGAGCTGCCGTCTTGTAATAACAAATAAATTCAGCAAGGATGAGTTACATCAAACATCATTCACTACCATTTTAAGTATGCTGGTAAACTATAAAAGTTCCTCCAACTAATCCAGCGGAAGGAGTTGCACCACAAAGATCAGTGCATCAAAATGAATCTAAACAAAAAAAGGCATCATTTGTTTCTTCACATTCAGATTTATATTTGAAGTCTTACTAGATTAAAACATTTGAACTAAAGACATTTTAATTAAAAAAAAATAGTCACTTAACCCCTTGAGCAGCCTAGGAATAGCCAATAAATAAAACATAATAACTAAAATAAACTAATTTTAGTCTCTCTTTGGCCCTTGTTGTCCTTCAGACATTAGCGTGCTGCTTAAAGGCTAAACCTAGCTTGTAAGAAGTTCCTAAACCCAGTAATATGCAGCCCCGCTAAACCTCCCCAAAGCTAGAATGCTTGAGGTCATAAAATAATAAAAAAAAAAATAATAAAAAGAGAAAATACAGCTAATGGGAATCAGGACCCAAAACAGGCATAAATAAAAAGCAAGAGGAGCTATTACCATTACAAATTCCACAAAAGCGATTCGGGTAGAATGATGATAGTCTCCAAGTAGCCTCAGACGATAGACCTACAAAAGCCATGATGTCCCCATAAATACCTCCTCCAATTTACAGTAGACATGTTCAGAAAAGAAATAATTTTCACGATCTTGATAAGCAAATTTGCAACCTCTCCACAAAGTGATTCAAAAAAGAGTTTGACATCTGCTTGAGAAATCTGCAAAAGAAAAAGGTTACGAACTGAGAAATTCTTTCTGATTCTTCTATCTCAGGAGAAAGAGTGGCAGATTTGCATTTGGACACTGCTAAAAAAGGTCCGCATACATATATGATAATGGTCAGTAATAACAGATCCAAAAATACCTTCTTATCAATATTTGTACAATAAATAGTTCTCGCGCACATCTCCCGCTCATCTTCAGTCTGAATTTGAAATTAATAATTTATGCCCAGGCTATTAAAGATAATATATGGAATACAAAGCGTGGTTTGCACAAAGTGAATGGTTATTATCACAGGACACCTCACCCTGGGCAAAAATGTTGGGTTAACAGGTGCAATAGCTGTTTTAGAGGGCAGCACCCTCACAGGATAGTACCCAAGCACTGTTCCTGCAAGGGTCAAAGCAGCGTGCGCACCTTCTGCATAACAAACAAGCCCAACAGCATATGAGAACAACTCTTGATATAGCTGCATAAAAACTCAAATTGACACAGATGAAGTAAGATAAAGTTATTAATGACAATTACCCTCATCAGTAAACTCGACAAAAGCAAAACGAAGAACAGAGTTCGGGTCGCCACAGATACGACAATCAACAACCTACACAAAACATTCAGAATCATAAAATTAAAGGCAAAATTAGCAGATCGAAATGTGTTATAAGCTCTAAGGATTTAGCATTACCTGCCCACAACTGAGAAACAAAGCTGCAAGCTGCTCTTCAGTGACCTTGACGAAGAAAACAATGATAAAGTCAGTCCTAGAACTTGGCGTGCACAAACAAATTAACAATAACTCTTCATAAAAAGTTCCCTTTCTTTACCTGATGATCGATGTCAGATACATAAACAGTCCTCCGGATTATCTCTTCCCGCTGAGCCATGCTAGTCCGGCCATTCATTCTTCTCCTACCCTGACCATAACCATTCTTCTTCTAGAAAAAGCACAATAATGGAAGATTAAACATAAAAGATGCATAAATAACTTTCTCAATTTGAATATGAAAAGGGGACATAGGGGTAGAGGAACGAAAAAAAAACATAGAGAAGAAGAACTGAAAGAGAAAAGAACAGAAGAAAATCAAAGATGAAAAGAAACAAGAAATGGAGAAGAAAATACAGTGTGCGAGCACCTCCACTAGTGTGTGTATATATATATATATGTATAAAATATCTAATTCGAGTTTGTACCTTTCGGGCGGCGTTTCCATTAAAACTTCCATTTCTAGTGTTGATGAGGAAATCAGAATTGTTAGCAAAATAGCCGCCATTCAATCCGTTGTTAGCAATGGAAGGCGGCACAAACTCTTCAGCCATGGGATTCAACTTCGAGAACATGTCCTCCAACTCTCTCATGTCGGGCTTAAAGCTGTCGTCAACATCACCGTTCCTCTGCAAATCGCATGCGTTGGATCGGTCTGGAGTTGTTGACACCAACCCCACCTGCGTAGCGATCTTGGGCACCTGAGATTTGCGGTGGTTGGTGCTAACATGCGCCGCCATGTAGAGAGGCTGGTTCTCCTGAGGTCGGAGGACTGAGACATCATCGCCGTAGTGGTGTCCGGTGTGATCAACCATCCCCGTCCGAACGTGGTGGCGGTGGTTATTGGATTGATCCTGATCGTTTGGAACACCCAATTCCCGTGACCCAACTTCCGAGTTTGGAGTCGATGAGCTCACGCTGATCCCCAAATCCACCCCAGCATTCTCAACAACTGCCATGACTATCTTTCTACACAACAACAGCTCAGAGGCTCAAGTCTCACGATTTACCCAAAATCGATCGACTAATTAACCAAAAACACATAGATACAAATATATATATATATATAATATATATGTTTGAGTGTATAAATATCTAGCAAATGTGAAAGGAAAAAACTAAAGCGACACAAATACAGAAAAAGAAGAGGGATTACATCTATGATCGGGGTTTACAGTGTTGTCGGGCTAGATCGTCTCCATTGAGGGACAAACTACCTTGGTATCACTGCGGAGAAAACGAAATGATGAACAGCTTTGTGTCAAAGCGAACAAGAGAAAACAAAAAATTGCTATTGCAAAAAAAAATAAAAATAAGTACAACGCACCTGGTTTCTTCTCATTTCTTTTTCCTACTTGTTTTTTCTTTTTTTTTTTTTAATTAATTAATTTGTGTATCTTTTTCAGCTATAGCGCAGGGGTAGGAAGTTCTTGGAATCGAATACAGGGATAGGAGCTCCGTACGATATCGAATTGGCCCTAAGCTGTGAAGGAAGATTGTTCGACTTTAACTCCTTTTTCTCTCTCTCTCCTTTTTGTTTTTTCTTCTTTGAAAGGTTCCATCAGCAACGGAGGATCATTGCAGCCGTCGTATTTTTCTCAAAATAACATCATTTTAATATTTTGTTTATCTAAAATAATTTTTATATAAGAATATAAATTAATATATTTTATTTTAAATAAAAACATCTAAACGACCTCATTTTGAGAATAATATAATGGTTGCAGTTACTCCCTGCTTCTAACTTATTTACCCTCTACTAATTCTTTTTTTTTTTTTGTATTTTATTTTTTTATTAATTAAAATTATGCAATTGTCTCTCTTCTTTTTTTAATATATTTTGCATAATATTATAAATATCTTTATACAAAATATCAATCTAAAACATATTTATAACACCATAAATACTTTTATTTTATAATAGAAAATAATCTTTATAACAAATATAGATGACACAACTCACAAAAATATTTTTGTCTTTTTAATTTTTTTTATAAATAAGCCAGAAATTGTTACTTTAATCTGTAAAAAATTCACTTGTAGCATGTGAATAATTATACTATGATAAAAAAAAAAAAAAAAATTAAATATTTCTTATTAGTAAAGATTCAAATTAATTTAAAAAAAAAAAAAGATATTTATGATTTGTTTAATAAATTTGACTTTTTGTTTAAAAGATGATTTTTTTTTTTAGGTACATTTATTTTTTTATTTTGGTACTTCTTTTTGTAGTTTTTTTTGGAAATGCTCATGTACATTAAATGACTTGAAAGTGATGACAAAAGTTTATAATGAAAAAAACTTAATTTTTTATTTGATTAAATTAGAAAATAAAATAATAAAATATATGTTTATATACTTGTAAAATATAAATAAAATTTATTTTAGTTTTCAAAGTACTTTTCATTCTCTTTTACCAAATTAGACCTAATGGTGATTGCCTAAATTTATAAAAGTTTTTTGTATGAAGAATAATTATGTCATTTCAAATTAAAGATAAAATTAGCGAATTAGAAAAGATAGTTTGATCGTGTGTGCTTCAATAGATCTAGCGGAGTGTGTTGCGTGCTTACTTGTGTTCTTTGAAAGCTTCTATGAAATAGGGGATTCTAACTTTGAAGTTACAAAGGCATAATATATTTTTGTATGAAATAGCACGAGTACAAATGGTGATCAAGTTTACATACATAAATATTTATTGAAGTTAATTTTACTAGAAACTAGACTTCCTAGACTCTAATTTGATGGATCATGGGCTAAAAATGGAAAAGAAATGAAAAATATATGATTTTTCAAAACTGATTGTTAGTTTAAGTTCTTATATCGGCACCAATCTAATTTTTTATATAAAAATCATATTTAAAAGAATTAAAATCCTAAAATTTTTACACTCGAAACAACACGTATAAACGAATTTTTAATTAGCAATAAATTTCATAACTTTTAGAGTTGAAATAAATTTTATAAAATTAGTCAAAACTTACTGTTTGATTTAGGTTTATACACTAACACTAGTCTAGTTTTTGATATACAAATCATATTTAGAAATTGAATTAATTTTTTAAATGTTTACACACGAAACTAGACATATAAAATAGTATTATGTAAATGTTTATAATTTTTAGAGTTGTAACAAATTTTGTAAGAATATTCAAAGATAGATGTTCTACAAGGTCCTAGACAGAAATATATGTTTAATTTTTTAAAAATATGTATTAACTGATTACATGAATAAATTTTTTTTTTTTATGAAATTAGACTTAGTTCTAAGCATTTTAAGTTTTTGAATTAACTAAAAATTATATATTTTTTATTTTATATGAATTATCAAAGTCTAGATCTAAATCTATCTTTATCAAGACATCTTTGATATTAAATTTCATTTATTTATTTAATTGTGTATATATATTTTAGTAAGGTTGTGTATTATTTAATTTGATTATTTGTAATGAGAACAATATTTATGAAAGGAATATCTATAAATATAATTGTAAAGATTGAAACACAATAAAGCAATATTAGGTGAACACTTGTGTATGTTGTGTTGTAAATGATGGGGTACATAACTGTTGAATTATAATATATTATTGGTTTTCAGTTTAGGGTTGAGTACTAAAATAGTGGTTTCTAGAGCTCTAGTTTGTGTGATACCCCTACCCTGGGTATGAATAGAAAGTTATGAATTTAATTCGTTGAGAGGATGGAAGTGAAAATTTTTAGTGTTGTAGTGCCATGTTCCTTTATATTTCTAAGTGTTGGAACTTTTGGCAATTTGGAGTCTTTGCTTGGAAATGGT
>JAVXUM010000004.1:11772929-11784996 GCA_035590655.1 Pouteria glomerata
TCTTAATTTCAACACAAAAAGATTGAAAGATAGACAATAATTCAGAACGATCTTTCATTAAATAAACCCATGTAACTCTAGAGAAATCATCAATGAAAGTAACAAAATACTGAAATCCCAACTTTGAGATAACACGACTTGGCCCCCAGACATCTGAATGGACCAAATGAAAAGGACTTAGAGACCTATTATTGACTCTAGGACTGAAGGAAGCACGGTGGTGCTTTCTTAACTGACAAGACTTATTTCATAGACTGTGGTTGACTCAAACTGGGAATCATAATTTTCGACTTATCAAAAGACGGATGACTAAAATGACTATGAACCTCAAGTGGAGAGGCTGATGCAGAATAAGCTGATGAAGATGAAGACGAGCCGACTAAATAATAGTGTCTCTGAGCTTTATGCCCTTCTCCAATCTTCTTCTCCCGTGTCTTCAAATCTTGAATAATCACAGAATTAGGAAAAAAGGTCATTGAGCAATTTAGTTGCTTGGTGAGTTTACTTACAGAGAGAAGATTGAAAGACAATGATGGAACATATAAGGCTGAAGATAAGGACAATTTAGGAGATGGACAAATTTTACCAACAGCCTTTATTGGATTAGATGAACCATTGGCTGTGGTAATATTGGAAATAGGAGAATGCTGAATATCAGAAAATAATGAAGAAATTCCAGACATGTAATCTGAAGTACCGGAATCAATAATCTAGGATGTGTGCAAAGAGGTGGACATACAGGTAGTAGACTTAACTCGATGGGCTAAAGTAGCTATTGGAAGTGATGCCTGCTGAGCCGTCTGATACTGAAGAAATTTGGCATACTCTTCTCCTGAGAGTGTCATAGTTGATGATTCTCCCGTGCAAAGTTTTCCTGAAGAAGTAGGAGCATTAGATGACGCTACATGTGACATATGGGCAGGCTTCCCATGAAGGTCCTAGCAATTCTCCCTAACATGCCCAGCACGTGTACAATTTGAACATTTGGGTCTAGCCCCACGACCTCCACCACAACCCCCACGACCACGTTCACCAGACTGAGATGAGGGCTTAGGTCCTTGATTGTCAATGGAAGTCTGACTAATAAGAGCAGATCGGACATAATTTGAAGTGGTGGTTGATTCCTTAGAAGCAGCCCTCATAACTCTGGAATATATTTCTGCAAATGAGGGAAGAGTAGCTCCACTGAGGATCTGAGCTCGGGCCGGCTCAAACTCAGAATCTAGACCGGTGAGGAAACGAAGTACCACCATTTGTTATCTTTGCTTCTGCATCTCATTAATATCCGTGGACAATGGTTGCAAGGAATTAAGTTCCTCATGAACACACTTCAGAGATGCAAAATATTCCGTAACGGGCCTGCCGGACTATTGGAGTTGAAAAAATTCTAGTAATAGATCATACATTCGAGTGAGATCACTAGAAAAGAGAAGACGAACATACTCCCAAATGTCTTTATAGGTATCGAGGTGAGTACACATATCAGCTATATTGGGTTCCATAGAATTCCACAATAGACTAACAGGATGAGCATCTTCTTGGACCCAAGTATCGTACTTAGGATCTATTTTAGGAGGTTCAGTCTCAGTCAAATGCTTTTGCTTTCCATACCCCATCAACGCAATCTCAATAGCTTTAGACCACTGAATGTAGTTTGACCCATTCAATTTTCTAGTGGTCAACTGTGGAGGAATAGAGATAGAACCACCCATCATTTTCTGCCTGAAGGAAGCTTCAACAGCCATTACAACTTAAAACAGTACCTTGGACTTGAGACCAAATTGACTGGTAAGACAAATAGTGACAGAACAAGAGAGGAAGCAGACGAAAGTTGCCCAAACACTGAATGGAGCACACTAGTAGAGGCGTCTGAAGGAGGAAAAGAGGTTGCCTAGAAGGTCGGACAACCACCGGAGCTCCACGAGCGTGCATGCGCTACTTTGACGACGGCGCGTGGAGGCCATGCGCAGAGGGACTACTGGCGCGTGGGGCTGTGTGACCAACTTTCCGGCGACGATGTTCTTCCGGCAACGATCGCCTCCATTCGTCGACTGTACAGGTACAATTAGACTATTGAAAACTTGACCTGGTGTGGACTTATGTTGGTATGGAGTTCGGCCGAGGCTACGTTGTACTGACAGACGAGCCCAGAATTGAATGACGACCAGCAACAGAACTAGAACTAGGTTTTAGAAAGATAAACGCTCTGATACCATGTCAAAACAAGTAGATTAAGAAGAATGACACACCAACCACACACCCAATTAGGTGTTTGTGTATTCATTTATACTAATCTGAAAAGAGGCTATACAGATTCTAGGGAGACTCTACAAGTTCCATAAGTCTACATACATCCCACACATTTATGCTATATTTATGCTATAATTAACATACATTAACAGACCTCAGCATCTTTTTTATTTTTTAGTTCATTTTGAATGTCTGTAGATGTCCCTTCGTACTTGAGCAGCTCAGTTAATCAACCTCAACAAGAGTCCTTTTGATCTTATGTAGTGATTTTAATAATCACACTTTTCATTTAAGTTTATTGATAATCTTGGGCCGACCAGTTGGAATATATCATTATTTGCACATCCCTTATTGTATACTCAATTTAACTTGAGTTATATCTTTTGATTTCATTTTTGCCTTTTTGTTCCATAAATATAAAATAGCAATTTTGTGTCTATTATTTTGATTGGTTTATATTTACTGGATTGTTACGTTTGCAGATTCTTCTGGAGGTCCAAGTTGATGGATTTTGGTCCACTGGATTTGGCATGGATTCAACAGGAAATGAGTTGGCTTTGGTTCCAATAGAGCCCTCAAGATCACCCGTGACAATTGCTGGGGGGCCAGCTTTGTCTAATGGTCATTCAGCAACTTACGGATCCACTTTTTATGAAGGGAATACTTTAAGTTCAAGTTTTGCAGATATGGAACCGAGTTTTGACAGTTCAAGGACTGCCACAAAAGCAGATAAGCGAGGCTTGGCAGGATTGCAGAACTTGGGAAATACATGTTTTATGAACAGTGCCATTCAGTGTTTAGTCCATACACCTCCCCTTGTTGAGTATTTCTTGCAGAACTACACTGATGAGATCAACAGGCACAATCCATTAGGTTTGCATGTACGTGGCAGTTTTAGTTAATTATAGAAATTTTTATGTTATGGTAAACTTATAATAAAATCTCTAATGTCTGTTATAGTTGTGCAGGGTGAGCTTGCACTTGCATTTGGTGAGTTGTTGGGGAAATTGTGGTCTTCTGGGAGAACACCTGTTGCCCCTCGGGCATTTAAGGGAAAACTTGCTCGATTTGCTCCCCAGTTTAGTGGGTTTAATCAGCACGATTCTCAAGTTAGTACCACATGACATCTTGCTTTTCCAATTTAATGCTTTCGATTGATTAGATCCATTGTGACTTCTAAGATATCATCTATAACTTCTGCAAAACACAACTTTGTAAACTTCTATGAAGTTTTTTATTTTTTAATCACTATTTCTTAGGGAAACTGTTGACTCACCAATTGTACAAAAAGCTTAAGCTATTAGGCAATGGGCTTATCAATGTATCAAATTATTTTAACACTTCCCCCTCATGTTTGACCCCAACTCTTATGGCCCCCATGTTTGACCCCGACTTGTATGTGGAGTAGAGACAAACAAACGCAATCAAATATGCATCAACACAAATTGACTAGAATACACAAGAACAAATGGGTAATAAATACCGATGACAAGACTTGAATTCATGACCTCCTAGAACCATAGATCCAATACTGTGTTAACGTCAAGTCATCAATTATCCTCAAAAGCAAGCTGTTTGGAAATGGACATAATATATTAAGCTATTTCAACAAAACAAATGATACACCGTTAAAAAAATAGGACGAAGAGACTAGAAGACAATCACTTGACAGAATGGATAATATTTTGACAAATAGTTATTCCAATACACATTTTGCTAATGGGCCTATATTATTCCATAGGTGTGAGTCATTTGGTAGTGTATTTAGCATTATTTCTTTTGAGTGTTATTATTATTATTATTATTATTAGTTTTTATCCATGCTCTCTCTTCTCTCTCTCCCTCTCTCTCTCTCTCTCTCTCAAATTTAGTTAAGTCTGGTGGTTGTCTTATGGGATCACTATGTCACGAGTTGAATTTGGATGGTGGCTGTGGGATGTTAGAAAAAAAAAATGTAACGTGCTTGTTTATGTTGTGGAAACAGCTGTATGATACTTGTATGTTGGCTGCTTTGCCATTGGCAAACTGTTTTGAGTAAGTTCAGAAATTGGAGTGATGTTGTAGGGTTTGCATTAGTATTGGATACGGCCCAACCTTGTGGAAGATGAAAGATAGTGTGATAGAATAAGGTGCACTTATGGATTGGTTCCATGCATCTCCATCTGGTGACATTGTGTAGTGTTCTGTAACATAATAAATTGAAATTGGCAAAGTTCGCCGTGCACACCCTTATTGTGAAGAAGGTTGCTTTAACAGACTGCAGAATGGTGGTTGAGAATTATGTAAATATTGCCCATTCCAAATACTTGTGTGTACTTCCAGGCGTTTTTTGTATTGTATGGTTACTCATGCTCTATTCTGAACAGCTTAAAATTTATTAAGAATCAAATTTGATTTGTTGTCCTGTATTCCCAATTCATGCCGATGATCTGTTTAAGTGTTTATTTGATTGTTTGGTACTTTTTTCAACATCAGATAGATAAATTTATATTCAGACTAAAAAACTTTATCATGCCATTCAATGGTTCTTTTTGTTGTTTGCTACCTTTTGCATCAAATATTGAAAAGCAAATTAGTTTTTTTTTTTCTCTTTTCTGGTTAGTAATTAGAAGAAATAATGAATTTGTACACTTAGGAACTCCTTGCCTTCTTGCTTGATGGTCTGCACGAGGATTTGAATCGTGTCAAGCAAAAACCATATATTGAAACAAAGGATTCTGATGGTCGCCCTGATGAGGATGTTGCAGATGAGTGTTGGAAATATCACAAAGCTCGGAATGACTCCATAATTGTGGATGTTTGCCAAGTGAGTACATTCTTTATTTCTTTATGTGCTCATCTAACATTTTGGTAGTTTTGTGGGAAATGAAGTTAGATCTAGTTTGTAAGAAAGCTAAGGATACATTTTCCGTAATAACAAAATGACAAAAAATAAAAGCAAGGGATACTGTGAATCGTGAATACTGTTGGTACCAATTTTTACAAATTAAGACTAGTCTTCAACAGTTGTATGGGTATGCATTCTTAGCTTGTTTTTCTTTTATATTACTTCTTATTATCTTAATAGTGAATATGGTATGCTGTTTACGTTTATTATTAATTGGATTGACTGGTAAGTCATTATTTTATGGCTTTATTTAGGAATTCTACATTCTTGGTTGGCTTAGTTTTGATGTCAATTATATTTATTTCCGATAGTTTCTGGCAGGATCTACCAATTTTCCTCTGTTATGTATTCTTGTTTTGTGTGTGTGTGTGGGGGTGGGTGGGTGTTTTTTTTTTTTTTTTTTTTTTTTTTCTGTTCTCCATGGGGTGGAGTGTGTGTATGTGCACTGTCAGTTCTTGTTATCATCTAACAATGCTTTCAATCTCAAGGCTTTTTTTTTTTTTGGTTTTTTGTTTTTGCAAATGATTCCTGGATAAACGAATCTCTCTCTCTCTCTCTCTCTCTCTTCTTTTACCTTCTAATATGTATAACATCTGAGGTGTTCACATTTTCTTATGCTCCCCGCCCTCGCTTTTTTTTTTTTTCCTTCCCCCTCACAGAACATTATATTTTATTATTGTTTTGATAATAAGATAACTTGTTATAAAATGCTCAGGGTCAATATAAATCAACGTTGGTCTGTCCAGTTTGCAGCAAAATTTCAATTACATTTGACCCTTTCATGTACTTGTCCTTGCCACTTCCTTCTACGGTCACTCGGACAATGACAGTAACTGTTTTTTACGGTGATGGGAGTGGTCTTCCAATGCCATACACTGTTACTGTCTTAAAACATGGCTGCTGTAAAGATCTCAGTCAGGCTTTGGGTAATGCATGCTGCTTAAGGGGTGATGAAAGCCTGTTGCTTGCAGAGGTATTGTATATTTTCTTGGCTTCTGTTATTTATTTTCTAATTCTTGCTTATTCTGTAAGTCCCAGTTTTTTTAAGCCCTAGCTTTTTAATCTGCAGGTTTATGAACATCGAATATATCGTTATTTAGAGAACCCCTTGGAAGCATTGATTTCAATAAAAGATGATGAACATATTGTAGCCTACAGACTTCCAAAAAAAGGGGCAGAATTAACAAGACTAGAGATCTGTCATCGGTACCTAGACAGGTGAGTGTTTTTATACACCGTTTCTACTAGGTTGCGCCCTCTTGGCCATTGGTGATTGAATATGCTTATTTTAAAAGATAAAATAAACAACTAGAGGGGTGAGCTATCTCTCACATAGCTTTAGGTTTTTACAAGGTTAAGGTATAAAAACTTGTGGTTTATTCAATTCCAGCAAAAAGTTTGTGTTTGTGTTTGGTCTTTACTTGGAAGATAACAGTTCTGTTATCTTGTTGTGTTGTCTGTAATGGCGGTGACGGTGACTTTTCATACATTAGTATATGCATATACACTTTGTTTGGAATGGTGTATTTGATTTCATTTGGTTATAATTCTTAATAAAATTATGTTTCGAATTAAAATAAGATTTTGTAAGTTAGATTTGATTTCATTTCATAAATTAAATTTTAAAATTTTTATATCATTTGAAATCTAATCTAAAATGATAAAATTTGATGATAATTCATTCTTTTCTTAACCCACTTAAATAAGTGGACAAATTTGCCCTCATATAACATATTTACCATTTTTTCTATTCCCTATTATTAGCATGGTCAAATTTGGTATTTATCGTCAATCAATTTAATTCAATTGTTAAATTCAAATGTGTTCCAAATACAAAATTTCATTTATCTAATCAAATCAATTATTTATTTTATAATAAAATCAATTTTGAGAAAGGAATGATTCCAAACGAAGTGATAGTGCATGGTTTGCACCTACATGACCAGAGTGATTTAATCGTTGTATTTCTGCAATTCTTGTTATAGGTTTTTTGTAATTTGTTTGAAACAAGTAGCCTTGCAGTCCTGCCCCAGCAGTTAGGCATGCTCGTCTATTAATTGTTGGTGGTAGCAAATTAGAACGGGTTTTGATTGATTTATTAATATTTATGAAGGACAATATGTTCATTTTTGTGTTTTCTGCAATGTAAGTTTACTGAACATGGTGTTGATACGAACTCTGATGTTTGTTTCTTTAGGCTAGATGTAAGGTCGCAAACGAACAAGATGTAGGGCTAGAAATGAACCAAGCGTTTGACAAGTGGCTCGTGAACAAGTTCATTTATGTTCGTTTGATAACCTAAATGAATAAGATTGAACATATTTTTCAAACTCGATAAATGAACAAGCCGAGCTCAACAAGGGGAATCTTGGCTCAATTGCGAACAAGCTTGTTTATTGTTCATGAATAGACTTGTTTAAATGTTTATGAACAAGCTCGTTTATAACTTACGAACGATCTTGTTAGATGTTTGCGAACGATCTTGTTTAAATGGTGGTCAACGAGTTTGTTTATAGCGTGTGACATTGCTAGCGTTCTCATTTAAACGTTCGTGATCAAGATGCTAAAGCTCTTATTTACTGTTCATGGGAAATGTTGAAACTTCACAAAATTAAACAGGTTAATTTAAAGCGTATTTATTAAATTAGAAAGATAGCTTGTTCATTACTAGTCATGCGAGCAGACTCAACAAAAAGCTCGCGAATAGACATAAGTGGGCTAGGCAAAAGTTCCTGAGTAGGCTTGATAAAAGTTCGCGAGTAGGCTTATTTGTTTTGACTGAATCTAGATTAAGTCGCTTATGGACTAATGAGCCAATCTCGACACAAGATTTTAAACTTGATAAAAGCTTAGCATGCTCTCGCGCCCATAAAAAACCTAACAAACAAACTTGAACATAGTATTTCAAGCTCAATAAAAGTTGAACTTGAAATTTTTTAATGAACAAGCTCGAATACCCCAATACTTAGCTCCGCTCGGCTAGGCTTATTTGCAGCCCTAGCCTAGATGATATGTTTATTTGTATGCTTTGATTGATCCTAGTTTTTGGTAAAGCAGTGGGGTACATTACATGATTTGTCTTTAATTCTGTTTGATCCTAGTTTTTGGTCTGAAAGCAGTGTGGCTACATTACAGGATGGCCCTTTGATTCCGTTAGAGTGGTAGCTACCATCTCACTTAAAAATTTAAACTGTTAAGGGCGGGTAATTTTATTATTTATATTGACCTATTTTCTTTTAACAGCCTTTCATATGACTTTTTTTGAAGGGATCAAACACATGTGATTTTAACTTCTTTTTTTTTTTTTTGGGTGGCTGTGAGGTTTGAATGCAACACCTTCACGTGCGTTGATACTGTGCTTAAGTGTTAGCCATTATCTCATCTAAAAACTTAAGTTGTTAGTGAGGAGGGAATTTTATAAAATTAGATGGCCCTTTAAAAAATTAAAAAGGAAAAACCCAGAAGGGAAAGAAAAGCCACCATCTTATCTTACAGTTTAAGCTGTTAGGGAGAGGGGTAGTGTGTGATGAACATGCATAAAGGCGGGATGTAAACCAGGTCTCAGTTTTTTCTGTATGTTGATCTTTGCTTTAAGTGTACATTTATTATTTATTATTTTTTTCATTTTTTCTTGTAACTAAGGCATCAACGTTCTGCAGATCCTTGTCAGATAAGTTGAAAGGCAGTGAGAGGAAGCTTTTCTTGACACCGCTGGTCACTTATCTCGATAAACCACAAACTGGAGCGGACATTGATCTTGCTGTTAGTTCAGTGATGTCTCCGTTGAGAAGGAAAACTTATTTTAGTTCAACTAATCGTATTGGCAAGGAAAATGGTTCTGCTTCGGAAGCTATTGATGAGTCGACGAGTAGCTCCACTGCTGATTCTGGAACTGAAAACGGCTCAATGAATAATGCAGAATTGTCTTGCAGGGAGTTGACCTTTCAGCTTGGCTTGACAGATGATAGGCTTTTGAACTGCAGGCCAATTTTAAAGGATTCATTCATTAAATCTGGTGAATTGATTAGGGTAATACTGGATTGGACTGATAAAGAATACGAATCATATGATGCCAGCTACCTAAATGATATTCCTGTGGTTCACAAGACTGGGCTTACTGTGAAGAAAACTCGGCAAGAAGCTGTCTCTTTGTTTTCATGCTTGGATGCTTTTCTGAAGGAGGAACCTTTGGGGCCTGATGACATGTGGTACGATACTTGCACGCTTTGATGCAGCAGAGTTGCAAATAATTTCTTGTCGATTCACCTTGAAGTATCGAAATATCATTTTTATGATTGTGTTTTATCATTTCAATGCAGGTATTGCCCTCGTTGCAAGGAACACAGGCAAGCCACAAAGAAGTTGGACTTATGGAGGTTGCCAGAGATACTAGTCTTTCACCTAAAACGGTTCTCCTACAGCCGATACCTGAAGAACAAACTTGACACGTTTGTGAATTTCCCTATTCATAACCTTGATTTAAGCAAGTATGTCAAATGTAAGGATGCGTATGGACAATCTCATGTATATGAGCTTTATGCCATTAGCAACCACTATGGTGGCCTTGGTGCAGGGCATTACTCGGCTTATGCTAAGGTAAATGATTGTGTGAGAAATCATATGATTTCTCACTAGATTTATTTATTAACTACTTATAAAAGCTAGATTATGCCTTCTTGATAGTTGGTGACTTGGTTTGAACTTTTATTTCTCAACCAGATTTTATGTTTTGGTTGTTTGGTTTAAATTTGCAGATCTTTTCTTTTTTTCCTTTTCCATTTTTTTTTTAATTTTTTTAATTTTTTTAAACAGTCTGAATTGTACTGAGTGGTTTGTCATCCATTAAATATCATGCAATGGGTGTGGCCCAAGTAACTGCTATGTCCAAAATACCATTGATGGGATTTGAGGAGTTCAAGAACTTTTTGTTATTTTTAGATATTTGGGGGCGATCATTCTGTTTTGTTGTGTATCACATAAAGCTACAGTCCTTCGGTATCTCTTGTTTTGTGATTTCTTTTGGTATTCTGGATTAACTTAGGCCTTTTACCTTTTGAATTTGCAGTTAATTGATGAAAACAGATGGTATCATTTTGATGATGCCCATGTATTACCAGTTGGTGAAGATGACATCAAGACTGCTGCTGCTTATGTGTTGTTCTACCAAAGGGTTAATGCTGATGCACCAAACGTTGAATTGGGAGAGCCATCCCAGGGCCAGTCGAAGTATTGAAGGCCATATCTGTTTTCTAGGAAAAGTTGATCCGATGATAAAGTGCCAGTCAACAGCGTGGGGTTTATGGGTGTTGTGGAGGCGACGTACCTTCTGGGATATGGGTTGAAGATGATGAGAGGAGGTAGAGGTCAACAAGATATTAGGATATGTCAATCAGTCTCATGATTGCCTTGGTTAAAAATCTCCGGGGGACATTGGAAGAGGACTAGTTTATTTTTACTTTATTTTCTTTTAATTATATTTTTCGGGAAGAAATTTTGGGATGGGTTTGCAGTAAACTGGTAGAAGCCTCGTGAATTACAGGTTATTTACTTTTCATTTTTAACAAATACTTATTGTACCAAGGAACTGGTTTTGCTTCCTTTCCTCTACTGCAAGGGGGGGCTGATTCTGAATCCCAATTTGCTGCTAACGCTGATTTGTTTCATACTCTTATTCGCTTATTTTGACTATAGTGCAGCTAATGGAGACCGTCTTGGTTATGTGTTCTCCGACACTACAGCAAGTGGAGGAGGTATATGAGATATTCTGTTTGGAATGTTGGATTTGATACTATTTGATTTTATTTTATAAGAATTTTTATTAATTTGTATGTTTGAAATTCAAATAAAACTTTGAGTGAAATTTGATTTCATTTCATAATTTAAGATTTGAGATTTTTGTGTAATTTGAAATTTAATATGAAACAATATTATTTGATGGGAGTTTATTTTTTTTTTTAAGCTATCTAATTAAATGGACAAGTTTAGCCTTATGTATCATATTCATTATATATATATATATTTTTTATCTTTTATTAGCATAGTTGAATTTGATATTTTTTTTTTAAAATTAAATTAAGTTAATTCTTAAACTCAAAATGTGTTTTAAACGTAATTCTATTTACCAAATAAAAAAAAATTAATTTTTTATTTTAAAATTAAATCACTTCTTAGAGAGAGGTGTTTCGAAATGTTAAGGTTTTATACTATTTTTATGTTTTCAAAACTATTTATATGTTTTAAAAATAAAGGTTTTATGCTTCTATTTTTTCTTCTCTTGTTTACGTTATATTTGATATTGAAAAAAATGTTGACATTTCTCGTTTACTTCCGTGGTTTCTTCTCAGTTTTTTTTGGGGCAAACTACATTTAGACCCTTAAACATTAGAGTAATTACACATAGATCTCAACAATTAAAATTTACAGACACTTCTCTTATTTTGAAATATTAGTAACACCTAGATTCCTTTTTTTAATTTTAATCCCAACTCCATTAAAAGTTTAGTGAAAAGATAATTATATCCTTGACATATTCTCTCTCTTTGACGTATTCACTTTATGAACAAAAAACAAACATAAGAGGGGAGAAGAAGGACAAAACGGTGTCAACGAGATCTAGAACTTGACAAAGATGGGTTGGAGAACAAGGGCAAAATGGTGCCGACAATGAGATCCACGAAAGAGTGGAAGTCCATTTTTCTCTTATTTTCTCTATCACTATCAAGGATATATTTCTTATACCAGTGATTGATGAGTTGCTAGATGCATTACATGGGGCAAAGATTTTCTGTGATACCCCTACCCTTGGTATGAATGGAAAGTTATGAATTTGGATTCATTGAGATAAAGGAAGAGAATATGGTTGTGTTGTGGTGCCATGTTTCCTTATATTTCTAAGTGTTGGACTTTTTGCCCTTTTAAGACCTTTCTTGG
>JAVXUM010000004.1:11817686-11829547 GCA_035590655.1 Pouteria glomerata
TACCATATAATTTCAAGAGAAATATATGACAATTTTAGCTAGAATTCCATAAATAAAAGCCATAAACTATACAATTTTAGTATTGAATCAAATTCTCAAATACAAGATCAAAAGAAGTTCAAATCAAACATAAATTGAACTTTCAATACGTGAATTCAACATTGAAGTACATTACCTTGGAATATATATACAATTCAACTATAAACTTGCCATGAATCCAAGAATAAGATCTACTCAAACATAATTGAAGAGAAATTTCTTGAAGAAGTAACTATTCTATCAATAATCTCAAAGTGTAATACAAAAATTTACTAGAAAAAGAAAGTAGATCTACTTTCTCTTTCTAAATTCTCTCTCTACAAATGAAAATTCTGGAACTGAAATGTATGTATCTGGA
Source organism: Pouteria glomerata (assembly GCA_035590655.1). Lineage (NCBI taxonomy): Eukaryota > Viridiplantae > Streptophyta > Magnoliopsida > Ericales > Sapotaceae > Pouteria > Pouteria glomerata. The sequence goes on from JAVXUM010000004.1 coordinate 11,818,084, forward strand.
AACTCCCCCTCAAATGACCTCGTTGTTATTTATATACAATACAAAACAAAAGTACAAAACTACCCATTCTTAGTAGACTGAATCACAAATGACATTAATTTCAGAATGGTTCGAACGAATGTTCGAACAAGCCTATGGTTCGAACCATTGTTCAAACTGACTCCTGGGACTTAATCATTTAGCTCCTCTTGACCTTGTACAGCATTCTGTTGATCGAACATGGGATAGAACAGAAAATGGTTCGAACCTTCTTCAAACACTTAGAATTTTTCTTATCTTGAACATTTATAGCAGCCTCTGTTGTTCGAACCATGGTTCGAACATGCTGTGGTTTGAATGAATGTTCAAACTTATTTTTCAACACTTAGTCATTTCTTTAGGTCTCCAACTAGCTGTGGTCTCTGTTGATCGATCCAACGTTCGAACAAATATCTGTTCGTACCAGAGTTTGAACCAATCTCTAGACTTAGACTTTTTCAAGGCCTCCAAGTGTTGTTGATCCTCTGCTGATTGAACAAAGGTTCAAACCAAATTCTCCATACTTAGCTAATTCTTGCTGAAATTCAATTGCTAGGCCTTTTGTTGTTAGAACCCATATTTGAACAACTGGTGGTTTGAATCAATGTTCGAACCATTTTTCTGATTTCTTGCTTCAAGCCCAATTTTCTGCTATCTTTATTCCCAAACACCTGCAATCCACAGAAATCCTCCATTTTTATATTAAATTCAATTTTTCTTTTTTTTTTTTTTAGCTCATAAATCCACCTATCACTCCTTAATTTGACTTTTATGATTGTACTTTTTATAGTACAATCAACATCTACACACATACATGAGAGATATATATGCACACAAGTCAATCCTCCAGGCCACGTCCTCACTGCCTCAGTTATTTATATTTTTTTTTATATTTTTTTAAAGCTCCCCACGTGGCTATCAGAAGCCTTATCCTCCCACACATATATATATGAAATTTCTTAGCAAAACAAAGTAAGCTATCCGACTAGGCCACATCACCAACTTTATAACATCAATCACTTGATCTAACTAATATGCTAATAATTTAATTAATCTACTAATTAAATTAAATTAAATTAAATTAGGCTAAATAAATTTGAAAGTATGTAAATTATTTCAATTAAAGTTAATGAAAATCTAAAATAATATAAAATTAACAAAATTAAAATTTCCTAAGTATAAAAAAAAAAGTTAAATTAATAATGCAATTAAAAATTTAGGATGTCACAAACCATTATTCTTATCACGGCTCTCATGGGCATAGGCATAGTGAGCTATCCTAACATTTTTCTGGAGGAAGGTTCCCCACATTGCAAAGAAGGAGAAGATGATCTCCATCATTAGGCCATTCTCGCTTTCCTCGATACAGAACGGGAAGGCAATCTAGCTTAGGCTGTCAAAGAAGCAAAGCCCATTATAAATGAACACATCTGTCAACAGGCAAACAAGCTAGAGAAGATCGAGGTAAATTGAAGGGATGGGTGCTCAAACAATTCAGAAACCATGCTGGCCACAAGATGGAGCACTGATTACACTGAAAAAATGTAATTACGAAACTATAATTTAGAATAGAAACATGCATTTGTCTATTTAATTTTAAGTCTTTACTCTATATTTATTATTTATGGTTACACGTTCCCAAAAATACAGGAAAGAGAATGAAATAATTGCAATTAGTAGCGGTAAAGAGCCTGAAGACACCACTTGTGTCTGAACACAATGACGTTTCATCCGGACAGCAGCAAAGAAGAGGCGTGCAAATTAATTAAACCTGAAGAAAAGGGTCACTGGTGTCTGGACACCCGAGTTGCGCTGTCCAAACACCAACGGCATGAAAACACCAGCTTTTAATTTTTTTTTTTAATGTTTATTTTTTACATCTATAAAAAGGCACTTTGTGGTTGCCAAAGGGGATTTTTTTTTCTAGAACTTTAGTTTAGTTTTTATACTGTTTATGTAGTATGAGATTAGAGTTTTTAATCTTTGGAGGAGTATCGCTCAACATTTTGGTTCGTGGATTCTGTTTCCTTTCAATCTCAAAGTACTATATTCATTATTTCAGAGTAAATGAAGTACTTTATTTGCTGGTTTCTAATGTTTTTGTGGTTTCATTGATGTGATTTGATTGAATATTTATTATGCAAACTTGCTTGATTTTCTTTGTTTGTGTTTAGGATTTCATATATCTTTTTGGTTTTGAAGTTTCTAGTTCTATTCTTCATTTTGATTTCCAATCTATTTTATTTTATTTTCATTAGTTTTTATTCATGGACTATAAATGCATGTTAGGCTAGATTTTTAGTTCTTGATTCAACCACTCAATGAAGGGTGGCTGATTACAACTTTGTGATATGTGCAGACGTAGGTTCACATGAACGCATACGTCTATTATATTTTTAGATTTGATTTTTATTTTCAAAAGCATTCAAAAATAAGGTTTCTTGACTATATTCTCTGTAATCACTGGTAAAATATTTTGATTCTATAAAAATTCTTGATTATTTTTGAAATAAAATAATTAAATCTAAAACCCTAATTTTATTAAACGAAGACTTTCCGATCTCAAAATCCATTTGACGTGAGTATGAGATTGTGTTAAGGAGTTAAAGAACTTTCATGAAAATATATTTCTGACTTATTCTTCCTTTACATAAATTCTAGGTTATTAATAAAAGCATATCACAAAGTAAATTAATCAAACCACTCGGAATTGAAAGTTTGAATCAAGACTTGCATTTAATTATTTATTTGAAAGTAAAAGTAATTATCAATTTGCTTGCTTACTATTTTTGATATTAAAATTAGTGTTTGGATTGTTAGTTTATTCAAATTTTTTTTTTTTTTTTTTGTTGCTTAAAGTTTATGTTGATTGAATTTAGGTAAAATATAGAAAACCTCAAACTAAAAAATTCATTATTTTTAATATTAGTTAGTGAATAGAATACACCTAGTAAACTTAGAATTATAACGTTAGATTCCTTGTGGATACGATTCTGGACTCACCAGGTAAAACTACATCGCACACCCTTGTACTTGGAGGTCAATTTTAGACGCTCATTCTAGAAACGATCAAGTTTTTGGCGCCATTACCGGGAAGCCAATTTTAATTCTTAGGTTACTTTAGGTTTATTTTATCTTTATATAATCTGAAGAAAAATAGCAATATATATTATTTCAAATTTTCTCCAAAAGTGCCTAGAACTACTCTTTGCTGTTCAAACAACCCGTAACTGCTGTCTAGACACCAGTAACTATTACATAATATTTAAGTTAGCATATGTGAGCTTGGAATCGTGGGGAAGATGGTAGGTTGATACGTAATGTAACATTCGAAACTTTTTTTGAACCTGAAAACCTTTGTATAGAATTTGAAATTGTAAACTCCCATACTTCTACTAAAGAAATGGCTAAAGATTAAGCCGTTAATAATGCAGTCGCTACTAGACATTCCATGAGGAACATATTGCAGCCAGATAGGCATACACTTGAATCTTGTATTGTTTGGCCAAAACCTCAGAAACCTTTTAACTTTAAACCTGGCATGATATGGTTATTGCCTACATTCCATGGTATAGATTCTGCAAATCCATACGATCATCTCACTAGGTTTAGGAATATCTATGTTACAATTAAAGATCAGGGGTGCCCTATAGACTTTGTATTCCTTAAGCTATTCTCATTCTCCTTGAAAGATAAAGCTGCTAGATGGTTTAAATTCTTAACATCTAATTTTATTCGTTCAGGGAATGAAATGCAAGTGAAGTTTCTTAAGAAGTTTTTTCCTCCCACTAGGACTGATGCTATCTAGCATCAGATTGTAAATTTTGGTCCACAACATGGTGAAACATTTTACCAATGTTGGGAGAGGTTTAAAACTCTCTTGCATGCATGCCCACATCATGGTTTTGAAGTCTAGCGTTTAGCTAACATCTTTTACGGATCATTAACTCCACAGTTAAAGCAATTTGTTGAAACCATGTGTAACGGGAAATTTTACAATAAAACACCTGAAAAAGTTTACGAGTACTTTGAATTTTTAGCTGAAAATGCACAAACTTAGGATAATTTAGGATCTCAAATAAATATACAAGCTGCTAGGATCACCCCAAGTAGAGGTATGCACCAACTGAATGAGGCTGATGACCTCAGAGCAAAACTAGCAACGCTTATGCAAGAAATTGAGACCCTAAAAATAAAAAAAAGACGCACATATTATAAAAGAACCTGTTACAAATGTGTATTGCGTAATGTGTGACAGTCAGACTCATAGAACTGATGATTGTCCTAGTATACCAATGTGTAGAGAATTTGTGCAAGATCAGCCATTTAGTGAACTCCCCATAAATGCTATAAATCAATTATGTCCTTCTTATTGTGGACCAATCTAAAGAAGAAACCTATATTCTGAAACGTATAATATAGCATTGAGAAATCACCCCAACTTTAGTTAGAGAAATGATAAAGCTCAATTCTCCCTAGCATACTAAGCTCCACATCCTCCCATTCCTCAAGCTCCAGTTCCTAGTCAGGGATTTTCTCAAAATGTTGGACCTCTACAAAATGTTTATGTTCCTCCAAATAAGAGGTCAACTGAAGAACTCTTCAACAATTCATGAACACTCTGTCTTCACTTTGGGCTTAAAATAATAGAAACTTAGATGACATTAAGAGTCATTGACCCAGTTGCCCAAGCCTTAAATACAAAACCGAAAGGGAAATTTCTAGCTGAGCCTCGTCATAACCTTGTAGCCTAAGCAAAGCAGGTTGAAGGATATTTCAGTGCATCTGGAAATATTGAATTGGTACAAAATATCAGCACACTTAGGAACAGAAAAGTAATAGATAAAACTATTCACCCTAAGGTAAGTGAGAGGAAGAAAAAGCTAGAATCTAACCAAAAAGTAAGGGATGACAAGAAAGCTGGGAAATAACCCATCATCGTTGATGATGAGGAGTTAAAAAAAAAAAAAGAAGGGAAAGAAAGAGAATCAGAAGTAGTGCCTAGGGAATATGTTCCCAAAGCACCATTCCCTTAAAGATTCCTGAAAGCTAAGAAAGAAACCCAAGCTGCAAAATTGCTAGAGGTGTTTAAATAGGTAAAAATTAATATTCCATTCTTTGATGCAATTAAGCAAGTACATGCGTATGCAAAATTCTTAAAAGAATTATGCATTGTAAAGAGGAAGTTAAACATTAAGAAAAAAACATTTCTTACTGAGCAAGCTAGTGCCATTTTACAATGTCGGATACCCCCAAAATATAAAAACCCTGACTATTCCACTATTTCCTATTACCTAGGGGAGTATTATATCAATAGAGCACTACTTGACTTAGGAGCGAGTGTTAATTTACTCCCTTATGCAGTGTACGAGCAAATAGGCTTAGGAAAGCTGAAACCTACCTGTATGACTTTGCAATTAGCAGATAGATCAATCAAAGTTCCATATAGTATAGTTGAGGACATACTGGTACAAGTGGAGAATTTTTACTTCCCGGTTGATTTTATTATTCTGGATACTTAGCCACTTATCAGTTTGTCAGCTCTAGATCAGACACCAGTTATTCTTGGACAACCATGCCTAGCTACTTCAAATGCTCTTATTAATTGCAAGAATGGCTCAATGAAAATGTCTTTTGGTAATATCGAATTTAAAATGAATATTTTTCATGTTACAAAATAACTGAAGAAAGTGTTTGATGTTCATGAAGTAGATTTGTCAAAGGACATTGTTTAAGACTATGTCAATTGGGAATTCATAGAAAATCCCTTAGAAAGGCACTATGTCTTAATGAAAAGACACTTAGTCCCACGAATCCAGACAGTGAATTAGAAAGAACGTTTAAATTACTAGAATTATGTCCATTAATGTTTGTAGGGAATCGGATTCCGAATTTTAAAAAATTGGGTGCATTTTTAAATAAAGTGGAATCTTCAGAGGTAAAAGCCCTAAGTCTTGATAGAAAACCCCTACCTTACAACCTTAAATATGTGATTTTGGGTGAAAGAGAGACTTACCTAGTAGTCATTTCTTCAGAATTGACCACTAGGTAAGAGAAAATGTTAGTAAAGCTTCTAAAACATCATAATAAAGCCTTGGGGTGGTCAGTTGCAAACCTGACGGGTATAACTCGACTCCTGTGCACACATCGGATATATTTAGAAGAGGATGCCACACCAGTCCGTCAAATGCAAAAAAAAACTAAATCCAAACATGAAGGAAGTAGTAAGTGCTGAAACTACTTGATGTAGGAATTATTTATCTAATCTAGGATTCTAAATGGGTAAGTCTTACACAAGTAGTTCCTAAAAAGTCTAGTGTTACTGTTGTTCAGAATGAAAACAACGAGTTGGTTCCAACTCAAGTTTAGACTGGTTGGTGAGTCTGCATTGATTATTGAAATCTCAATGCAGTCACTAGAAAGAATCACTTTCCTCTTCTATTCTGGATCAACTTTTGGAAAGGGTAGGAGGCAATGCATATTATAGCTTTCTAGATGGTTACTCAGGTCATAACTAAATAGAGGTTGCCTTAGAGGATCAATCAAAAACAACATTCACTTGTTCTTTTGGCACCTTTATGCATGAGAGAATACTCTTTGGCCTGTGTAATGCACCCGTTACCTTCCAACGCTTCATGATTAGCATTTTCAGCGAAATGGTAGAAAAAATTGTTGAAGTATTCATGGACAATTACTTAGTCTATGGAGATTTTTTTTGAGTAGTGTTTGAAAAATCTTGATCTTGTGTTAGCCCAATGTGAGAAAAAGAACTTAGTATTAAATTGGGAGAAATGCCATTTTGTGGTAACACTGGGCATCATGCTGGGTCACGTAGTTTCAAAGAAGGTATTCATGTAGACCTGACTAAGATGGAGTTGGTAAAAACTTCCCACTCCATAGTCAGTGAAAGATATAGGTCATTCCTAGGGCATGCTGGTTTTTATCGGTGATTTATTCAATAATTCAAAAAAATTCCTAAACCTTTGTGTCATCTATTGACACAAGATACTCTGTTTGAATAGACTCCCCTGTGTTAGAAAGCTTTTGATATGATCAAGGGTTGCCTAACCACAACCCCAATTCTTCAATCTTTAGATTGGTCACTTCTCTTTGAACTTATGTGTGAAGCAAGTGACCATGCCATTGGAGCTGTGTTAGGGCAAAGAAAAGATAAAAAGGTGCACGTTATCTGTTATGCTAGTAAAATTCTTAATAATGCGTAGAAGAATTATACAACAACTGAGAAAGAATTATTAGCAGTTGTGTTTGTCCTTGAGAAGTTCCATTCTTATCTCATTGGCTCAACAGTTATTCTATTTATGGATCATGCAACATTTAAGAATTTGTTAACCAAACAAGAGGCCAAACCATGTCTAATACGATGGATATTACTTTTATAAGAGTTTGATCTTGAAATACGAGATAAGAAAGGAGTTAAAAAAGTTGTAGCTGATCACTTGTCACGATTACTGGCTAAAGCTTACCCCACAAATGAAATGTAGATAAATGATAGCTTTCCAGATGAACAACTATTTCATGTCGAAACAATGACAGCTTCCACGCCTTTGTGGTATGCTGATATTGCTAATTATTTAGTGACAGGGCAAATCCCGAAGGATTGCAGCTCAAAGAATAAAAAAAAACTTTTGTGTAATGCACGAGTTTTCTTTTGGGATGATCCATACCTGTTTAAATACTACCCAAATTAGGTAATACGACGATGCATTCCAGAGTGGGAGGTTCCGAGTATATTAGAGTTTTGTCACACTCCCGCCTGTGGTGGCCATTTCTCTATAAACAAAATAGCGGTAAAAATTTCACAATGTGGATTTTATTAGCCATCCTTATTCAAAGATGCACATAACGTCTGTACTACTTATAACTAATGTTAGAGGTTAGAAAGTTTGACTCATAAAAATATGATGCCTTTATCTTCTATTCTTGTTTTAGAGGTGTTCGATTGTTAGGGTATAGACTTCATGGGTCCATTTCTCATTTCTTTTGGATATGAGTATATTTTAGTTAGGGTAGACTATGTATCCAAATGGTAGAAGCAATTGCCACTAGAAATAATGATCACAAAGTCGTGTTAAAATTCTTCCATGAAAATATTTTCTCCCGCTTCGAAGTACCTCAAGCAATCATTAGTGATGGGGGAAACATTTTTGCAATTGACCTATGGGAACACTCTTGCTAAAATACGGGGTGGTTTATAAAGTTAATACTTCTTATCATCCCTAAACAAGTGGCCAAGTAGAGTTAACGAATAGAAAAATTAAACAAATCCTAAAAAAAATGGTTAATCCAAACCATAGGATTGGTCACTTGGGTTGGTGGATTCTCTGTGGAACTATCAGACTGCATATAAAACATCATTGGGTACGTCACCATATAGGCTAGTTTACGGAAAACCTTGTCATTTGCCCGTAGAATTAGAACATAAAGCATATTGGACTATTAAACAGTTTAATGCGAATATTGATAAGGCCAAGTTACACCATAACTTCATAAAGTAGAAATAGAGAAATTAAGAAATGATGCGTAGGAGAATGCATTGATTTTAAAAGAAAAGATGAAAAAAAGTACATGACTGTCATATTGCACAAAGATCTTTTCATGAAGGTCAAAAGTGCATTGATTTTAAAAGAAAAGATGAAAAAAGTACATGACTATCATATTGCACAAAGATATTTTCATGAAGGTCAAAAAGTGCTTTTATATCGTTCACAACTTTACTTATTCGCAGGTAAACTGCAATCTAAATGGTCCAGGCCATTTATTGTCAAACATGTTTCTAAACATAGGGCAATTGAAATAGAAAACCCAAAGAATAAAAATCATTTCAAGGTCAATGAGCATAGACTTAAACCATATTTAGAAGGTTTTGTAGGATTTGTGGAATCATGGGATCTTCAAGATCCTCCACCTTATAAATGATTAGCTATGTTTGACAAGAATTTGTATGTATGTTAATAGGTTCTTTGGTCGTTTCTTCTTTTCTTAGAATTGAAGTTATTTTGTTGCGTAGTTAAGTTAGTTTTATTCTAAGTCATTTTCTCTTAAACATTAGGTTTTTGGTCACTGTCGTCCGGACACCACAATTATTCTGTCCAGACACTGTGATCGAAGCAATTCTTAATATTTTAGCTCACTATTGTCTGGATGCCCTGATGGCAATATCCGAACACCAGTACCTTAATAGGAATATAAAAACTTTCCCTCGCCACTGCTGTCCGAACACTAGAGGTGTTGTTCGGACACTACGACTGATATATTGCTTTAATATCTTTAGTTTGCACCAAATTAGATTTTTTTTCTACCAAATTCTCTTCTACCCGTGCTCACAAGGAACCAATCTTTGATTGCTAGTGCTGCTCTTGATTGATTTCAGCATCCATGTCCATCGATTTTCAAACTCAACCGAGTAGTTTGGTGAAATAGGTAAATCCTTAAACCCAAAATTAGGATTGGGGCATCATAGACATGGACTCAGCCCTAGGTATATTCTTCTATCATGACCTATGTGCATTCTTTAGAAAAGCTCTCTAAACTAAAATTAAATTGATTTGTAGAGGCTAACGTTGATTGTTATTGTATGATTTAAGCTTCCAAATTTTTTCCATGTAACTAAATTTAGGAAATCCTATTTATGTCTCCAAATTTGTTCCATGTAACTAAATTTTTTGTTACATGTGCAATTGTCCCATTATTGTTCCAAAAATCCTAAACTTCAAATTTGCTTTTGTAATTCCTCTATAAATGGCAACGTGACAAGCCCGATTGTGTGGTTTGGATTTATGAATTATCTATCCAATTTTATAGTATTTGGTATGGGAAGCCCAATTATGTTGGTTTATCTCACATGATATTGGTGCAAATGTGTTGTTCATAGGTATTATTCATTTTACATCAAGCACCATGGCTAAAGCTCATCATGTGCGATAAATTGCCATGTTTGAATTATTTTTTTAATGAAAGCATATGGTTTTATTTAGTTGAGCTGATTCCATGTCATTTCATAGCTAAAAGTCCTATCCTATATTCTGTTTTTTTAATAGAATGGGCCACTAAATTTATGTGGGCATAGAGATTATTCTTATACATTTTCTTTTCCAATATTGTGTCCATATAGATATCTATGGCCCCTAGAACAAAGCACTTTGTTGTTCGAGTAATAGATGAAGATTACTTTGATAGAGACCGATTTTGGTGTAAGAATGCTAAGACTTCTTTTAATGACGTATGGACCTATAAACCTGTAGTGGTAGAAAGGCAATGGCAAGTAGAGCATATTAAGAGTGAGGAGTTCTTTTGGTTACAAAATTTTGAGCGTAGGTGTTAGCTTCATCTTACACGTTTCCAACCTCATTGTGTCTAGAGGTAGTCAGGGAATTTTTTGCTAATATTAAGGAAAAGTCAATTAATTGAAGAGTTGGGCGAGAGACTCTCTCTAGTTGGGTTTGGGGGTTGATATTGTTTTGACATCGGCAGATTTTGCCTAGCTTTTTCAATTACCCCGCATTTCTCGTCTTGAGTTTTGTTATCCTGATGCGGGTGCCCCACCCATGACTACAATTGCCACTGAGTTGCTCTTTCCTGACAAAGATTGGATAGACGATTATAGGAAGCCAGTTTTTGAGCTTAATAATAAATATTATGCCATACACATGTTTTTGTACCAAGCTATTGCCACGAAACCGTAACTCCGATTGTAACCTACTCCGTGTTAAGCTTATTTACGCCATAGAGACCAGGATGACCATAGACCTAGTAGGCTACATATGGTAATAGATCCTTTACACTTTTGAGCATCCTAATGCCCAGACAAGTTTACCTTTTGGTGGAGCTTTGACGGAGATCTTTAGGAGGAAAAGAGGCGTTAATTACCAATGAGATGCCACTTGCCATTGATTGTGATTCTCCTGTTACGTTTTGAATTGGCTTTAAAAATAGATATTCTAGAGAGAGAGGGGGTGCTTATTCCTGGCAGTAGCTTTGAATTTCAAATTTTTTTTCTCATTCAATTTTAGGGTTTTTGTAAGCCATGAACATGAGTGGCTAGATTCTTAATTCGGTTCAAGGGATTCAACATCTGTATGCAAGATTGTGAGACCAGGTTCTTTGTTTAAATTATTTCGCAATTGAATATCTACTGTTTCTAGCATCTCTTTTATGATTAATTCGATTGAATGATTTGCTAAAGAGGCCTATTAGTGAACTGTTTGATTGGATTGAATGCTATTTCAATTTCACAATCCATAATTGTTGTGAAAATTTGAATGTTAGTAGCAATTAGGTTTTATTGATTATGTTCCAAGTTTTCGATATTAACCTAAAGAAACAGTGGGATGAATTAAATAATTTAAGCTCTTCAAATTGTTATTCAATCTTAACCATTTCCTATTATTAATGCTGTTATTGGATTGAATAGAATTGCTTAAGATCT
>JAVXUM010000004.1:11913446-11923886 GCA_035590655.1 Pouteria glomerata
ACAGGCGGTCGCTTGTGCGATTCGAACCCGTGTGGCTGGGCAGGGGGTCTCCCCCCCTCCCAGTCTTTGCCATCCGAGCCTTACTTGAATTTTAAATGAGTGGACTATGGTGGCTCAGATTTGTTCAACCTAACTTTATTTTTTTCGCAGGCCAGAAAAATATAAAAATTGTCTTTCAGATGGTTTGGACATAAAATATATATGCACCAATTTCCTTTTTCGTGCCAGATTTCTAGCCGGCCATTAATTAATAAATAATTAATATAATTTAATTTTAATTCTATATATGATACATAATATTCCCAACATTTATTAAATTGATCAACTTATGGGTGGGCTTGGATTAATTGTATATTTTTTCTACTGACCAAATTTGAAAATTAACAAGGACTTGAAATATTGGACTCGGCAAAGTTTTCATATAGGCTATAATACTCATACATGAGTTCGTGTTCAATTCAAATTTGACTACCTCTATTCCAAACCTCAAAAAAAAAAAAGAAAAAAAAATTAATAAAGTAAATTTCTCAATTTAGTGCTTGCTTGTCTATTATCTACTTCTTACGATTATAGAGAGAGAACCGGGATTTAGTTTGTGAAACGGCAATCATAGTTTTCATAAAATTATACCTTTATTAACTCCTCATTATCAAAAAAAGTAAATTTGTAAGATAAAGTAATTTGAAATTTAAAATAGCAATTTTTTTAATAAAAAACTTCCTTAGTAGGAGAGGAGTTTGGCAAAAACCCCCACTAATTTATTAATAATAATAAAATAGGATAATGATGGAAGAGAACCTAAACCTTACTTCCAACAAAAGCGTAGGAAAGTAATAATAAAATAGCCTCGGGTGGTGATAACTCATCGTTGTACAATATTCATAATAATAATTACTAAAAAAAATTGAATAAAAATTATAGTGACTTATCTCAGTACATAAAGTAAGAGGGAGGCACATACTTGACCTCACAAGTAAAAGCAAAACAAAAAAAACTAAGTCCTGACATAAGGCGTACCATCCGCATCAAGGGAGAGAATACCAAAAATAGCTTATGGAAGATCACTCTGTATATAAAATTTCTGATCCTGTTAATAAGTACATGCCCAATTGGTTAAAAAATCAGCTGTCTAATTGGCTTCCCTGTAGACATGGTGGAGCTAAATTGGTGAAGAGGAGCAAAGCTGGCGAATCCAAGCCAATAAATATGCATACTCCTAACAGCATGAGTTATTAGAAGTAGCCCAAGATATAATAGTGACTGAATTAGACTAAACAATCAGAAAACAAAATCCCAAAGAAATAGCCAACTCTAAGTCAATCAGAAGTGCCACTAATTTAGCATATATAATGGGCTTGCAATCCAAAAATCGACCAAAAACACCCTAATGATGCCTCCAGCAGCTGAATGACTAGGATTAATTTGGGAGCAATCATTTTTTTTAATAGTTGTTACTATTAATCAAATTAATTTTTTTAACCGTTCAAAATAATGTTTCACAAGTTTCTTTTTTGTTCATAACATGATCAATTTAAAACACGAAAGAAATTTTCAAATTCTCCCAAGATTAGATAAACAAATGAAGGGTACTGTAAGATGATGATTACCATTCTTATTTAGGAACAATTGAAGATTGCTATAAGATGATAACCACCATTTTTATTTGAGTGGTTGGTAGAAGATCTATTATCAAATATATTTTTCCTGCCCATTTGCTATATAAATTGCTTCTAGATTGAAGAAAGATTAAGTTTTCACATATTTTGATAAAGATAAACATAGTAAAGACGGAGGAGAGAAAAGGGGAAAAAAAGGAATAGAGATAAGAAATAAAAAGAAGAAGATGCCGGAGATAGGAATTAGGAGGAAAAAAAGGAGAGAGATAGGGGAAAAAAAAAAAAAAAAAAGAGGAAAAAGATAAAGATAAGAAAGAAAAAAGTTATGGGTATGGGGATTAGGAATAGATAAAAATTTAGATGTAAATGAGTTGTTCGTTTGAAGTTTCATTCTTGAAGCATCGAAGCAAGAAGAAACCGATAAAGTTTAAGAAATAGAACCGAAAAAGAATCACTGCTAAACGATGCTTATTGTTATTTTTTAAAAGTAAATAAGGATTAAAGATTTATTAATTGTAGATGAAGAGATAAAAAAAAAAAGGGGTGCAATAGATTATATATAATTTAAAATTTAAAATTTAAATTTTTATAAAATGAATTATTTTTCGCACTGGCTGGTAGAGTATTTAATAATATTAAGTCTACATTTTTTATTTTTAACAATATAAACCTTTTAAAATTTTTTATTTAGAAATTTGTTTTTTCAATTAAGTAGCCACGTGGTTTTTTCTAACGGAGAAAAATATAATTGGTTTTCAACAAAAATTAGTAGTTAAAATTTTTTGTAAGTTTGGTAATTTTTTATAATTTTTAAGTGTTTAGTGAAATAAATAAAAATTTTTAATAACTTTTAACAATTTTGGTAAAATATTGGTAATTTTTTGAGTTTGACTAAAATAAATGACCATTATATCCCTCATCAGTTCAATAAAAATTAGTGTTCTGATAATTTATTAATTTAGTAAAATTAACAATTTTAATTTTTTACTAAACACTTAAAATACTAAAAGTTGGTATTCGCTATAATCACTTAATTTCTTTCGTGTTTTTACAAAATTAATCATTTTTACGGTGGTATAAATAATTTGATAATTAATATATTTAATTTTTAGCAAATTGTTGAATAATTAAGACATTTGATAATTAATATATTTGATACGATAAGCAAACCCATTGGAGTAATTCAAATAACAGGTCCAAAAAAATGGATATGTTTGGATATATAAAATGAATATGAATTAAAATTTTAAATATTATAACCTCATAGTTTATGCTACAAATAAAAAATTTAAACTTTATAGGATTTTTTTAGATTTATTGAGCCCCATAATGTGCCCATCATGGTAACTAACGAGGGCAAAAGAGTAAAACCGGCGAGCCCTTATCATCAACAATGAAGAACTACCAAACAGATCCAATCAATGAGAAAAGAGAATCTTCTCTCCGAACAACGCTATAAAAGGCGAAAAGAGGAGGAAAAGTGCCTTGCTACTTTCGTGATTGAAATAATAGAGCAGTGCTGAATATTTGTGAAGGATATCCATTGACTCACGTTCTGTTTGTATAAATTCTAAGGAATATGGATTGAAGCTCTTGATCTCGGAGGGGTAAAATACAGAGGGCGCCGTCTTTTGCGACAGCGATCGAGAGAGAGACACTTTTGTGTTGTGGAACCATCACAACTCCAATCGCACCGATTCATTGTATTCTTCTCATATCTCCTTCAATCATATGTGTGTGTGTATATATATATATATGTATATATGTATATTTCTGCTTTTGTTTACTCAACTTTTTCAAAAAAAGAAAATGGTAATAATAGTAACAAATGGTAATAATAGTAATAAGTATTTACTCGCGCAGTTCCTGACTGATCATGGATTATCGTGTTTGTTTAGTTTTTCAAGTATTTCAAAATCTAATCAGACATGGCAATTGTCATTCTGTTTTCGTCTACGTTTTTTTATTTATTCACACACGTATATATAATGCATTCCAGATAGAATATGGTTGTACGAGTCGCTTGAATGTGTGGTTATTATACTCCGTCTTCCATCCTTCTCAGAGTTTGGCTTTTCCCGATTCCATATCTTTCTTATACGATCAATATAGCATAACTTTTATGTGTGATCTCTGTTTTGGGTTGTTGAGTCCGATTAATGATGCCTTTGGTGTTGTGTTGTTTGGGAATTTTGCAAATTTTATCTTTGGTTCTTCGGTTTGCTAGTGAAGATAATGTTATAGGATGTTGTTATTTATTTTTATGAAGTTTTTCAGGATCAAGCCTCTGGTCCTTTTGACAACACCCTATAACATTTGTTGATGAGTGGGGATGCTTTGAAAGTAATAATAGTTTTTCAGAAAAGTTTGTGTAATTTCCTAAAGTATGATAATTGTTGTAGTTACTCTACTATAGAACTGATCCTAAACTCTGATAATTTCTCCTTCTCTCTGTGTCTTTTTTTTTTCCCTTCCTGCTCCAATAGGATTGCTGCCCCCAGGCACCCAGGAGTGAGGATTACAGATATTTTTAAATGCTGATGTTTTCCTTCTCTAAAGTTATCATTGTTGAGCGTATGAACTTCCAGATTGGTTGGAATTTGACGAAATGGTGTATACATTTAGCGGTTGCATGCTTAGGACATTTTTCATCAATGATAAGTATTTTCTGTTTCGGGGTTGTGGACAGTGCTTGTTGCTCATATTCTGGAGATTCATATGAGTAATTGGATTGAAATAAGATTTTTAGTCATTTAGGTTCAAACTAAGTTATTTCTCTAGATGGATATGCATCTGCGATGAAGCCAATGGCTTGTACCGTTCTGCAGTAATCTATTACTTTCTGTGTCTTGGGGTTGCTTCTGTACTGCTTAATCTTATTGCTTTTCCGTCTTTTGCAGTACTTTCTGTTAGTGAATTACTGGTCGAGGAAGATTTTGAGTTTGCATTTTACATATTGTGTTTTACTTTGGTGCTTGACCAAGTTTTCAGATTTTGGAGAACTTTTTTGGCTATTTTTGAGGAAGAGTATGATCTAAGCACTGTTGGGAACTTTCTTGAGCAAAAGCTTAAGCTTGTACCCTAGATTACTTCCTTTTGCTGATTCAAGAGTATCCTGATCAAAGCTTAATCTTTTTTTTTTTAATTGAGCCTCCTGCCCCTTTTGTCTCATTATAATGTGGACACTTTCTCATATGTTTGGTGTTTTTCTGCACAAGCTTGTTTTTGGGATGTAGTAGTTTGCATAATTTTTAGTCCATATTTCAATGACACAGGACTATGATCATGTGTGGATCATATGAAAGGAAGTGCCAAACACAATTTTAATTAACGAAAGTTAGAAATTTTGCTCTGATTGTTAATGGTTATTGTTAATGCAGATGGAAGCACAAAACCCTGAACATCATGGGAATACAGTTGAGATATCTGGAGATGTACGAGTTACAGAGAGGGGTTTTGGTGGGAGTAAAATTTGTGGGGAAGCACCATGTGGATTCTCAGATGCTAAAACCAATCCCCAAGATGCACAAGAGCGGTCAGCATCCATGAGGAAACTTTTGACAGCAGTTGTGCTTTGCATCATTTTTATGAGTGTAGAAGTGGCTGGAGGTATTAAGGCTAACAGCCTTGCTATTCTGACAGATGCAGCTCACTTGTTGTCAGATGTTGCAGCTTTTGCAATCTCCTTGTTCTCATTGTGGGCGTCCGGATGGGAAGCTACTCCGCGACAATCTTATGGTTTTTTCAGAATTGAAATACTTGGGGCATTGGTTTCTATTCAGATGATATGGCTTCTTGCTGGGATTCTTGTATATGAAGCCATTGTTAGAATCATCCATGACACAGGTGAAGTTCAGGGTTTCATTATGTTTGTTGTTTCGGCTTTTGGTTTGGTGGTAAATATCATTATGGCTCTCTTGTTGGGTCATGATCATGGCCATGGCCATAGTCATGGACATGGACATGGACATGGACATGGACATGAGCATCATGAACATGGACATGATAAGCACGGTCATGGGCGGGGTGCTCATGATCATAGCCATGAGGATGTTGAAAGTGCCCATCACCATGTTGTAAGCATCAACATGCACCACCACGACAAGAATCATTCCAAGCAGGATCATGGGCACCACCATCATGTCCATCGAGCAGATCTTAACGAGCCTCTGCTTGATAGCAGTGTTAAACAGAAGAAAGAACGGAACATAAATGTGCAGGGAGCTTATCTTCATGTTCTAGGAGACTCCATACAGAGTATTGGGGTGATGATTGGCGGGGCAATTATTTGGTACAAACCCGAGTGGAAAATTATCGATCTGATATGCACCCTTATATTCTCTGTGATTGTGCTGGCCACAACAATCAGCATGCTGCGGAACATTCTGGAGGTCCTGATGGAGAGCACGCCCAGAGAGATTGATGCCACAAAGCTTGAGAAAGGTCTTTGCGAAATGGATGATGTGGTGGCTGTTCACGAATTACACATATGGGCAATTACTGTGGGGAAGGTCTTATTAGCTTGCCATGTGAAAATCAAGCCCGATGCCGATGCTGATATGGTGCTGGACAAGGTGAGAGGCTATATTAGAAGAGAATATAATATCAGTCACGTAACAATTCAGATTGAAAGAGAGTAGGTCTGAAGTGGAAGTCTTCAAAGACATGGTTTTGGATGTTATATTTCGGTACGACTGGGGTTATTTTCCTTCTAATGTTAAAAAGTTTGCTTATTTGGCCTCAATTGTGTTGTTATCTTGGCTTTGGGAAAGCTGACATGGGTTGCTATGTCAACTCTATAACTTATGGTTGGGGATTATTGGATTAAAATTCAAAAATTCATTTTTTTTAATCAATTAAAAAAGTGTGAATACATTTTAACCGTTGAATTTTAATTAATCAGTCCCCGACCATCATGAGTTAATATATTTTTGTATGTCAGCTTCCCTCTTTTCTGTGATCTTTGTATGCGTAAATATTTCAGTGTTTTATCATCTGTTTATGCTTATTGCGTATTCACTGTGTGAACTTGTCAAAGTCTGATTAGTTGTCATGGACATCAAGCAGGTGATCTTATTAAAAACTACTTGAACAGTACAATGGTATATGGTGGGATGGAAATTTGTTCCTCATCTCGCTGTTTATAATCCAGCTGCTGATGCAACACACTCTTGCCATGATCATTACGTCATTAAGGAGTTGTTTAGAAGTCTAATTTTTAGTAACTTCTAATATTTTTTCTTTTCTTTTTTTTTTTAAGGGATCAAAAGTTGATAATTGAAATTTTTGTTGTGTTTGGTACAACAACTAATAATTTTTAATATTTTTTAGCAATTTTTGATATCTTTTAGCAACTTTTGCAAACAATTTCATTTATCATCATGAGTGTATTTGTTTAAGTGTTCATAAACATACTTATAATTAAATTAATTAAGATTGCTTGTAAGATTTTAATGAGTTAACTTTTCTTATTAATAAGTTAAATTTGTTATAACTTGTTTGTTAAGTTAAAAAAGCATATCTATTTGTTTATTAACAGATTTGTGAATAAACTTTATTACAGGCTTCATAAACGAATCAGCCGATATAAATAACAAACAAGCTTGAAACACGTGCATTCAAAGCTTGGCTTGAGTTTAAACTCTCCAACAAATTTGGCAAACAAGCTTTAAGTTACTATTACCCAACTCAATTTGATTCATTTACCGACCTACCAATGCTATGCTTGCATTATATATTACATCGTTATGCTTGACTCTAAATTTTGTTTTGTTCACTTTAATTTTAATTTTAATTTTAATTAATATTTTAATTTCTTATACTTATAGTGATCATGTTTCAACGTGAATATTCCATTAATTACTTTGGCAGAAGATGCCACGCGTTGAACGCATCTGATCAACAAGTGCGAGTGATATTCTTTGTTACATTTTACTTGATCATAAATCCAGTAATAAGTTAAATGTTAGTTTGGCAACGTTTGGTGCTTTATAAAATAATATAAAATTTTATAAATTTTTATAAAATTTTATAAATACGAATTATGAGACTATAAAATTTAAATTTTTACTTATTGCACAAAAATCGAGACATTAACTTTTACCATTTTTTCTCACTGTACAAAACGCGAGACATTAACTTTTACCGTTTTATTTTATTCTATACAACTCCAAACACATTTTTTATTGCAATTGAGAGAGCGTTTGGATTTGGTGTAAAAGGAAGTAACGTACCATGCTTAACTATATTTGGATAATAAAATAAAACTTAGTGTACGTAATGATTATATATAGAATTTGGAATAAGCATAACAATTTATCTATATAATTTAAATATATAGTTAGTTTTAGAATAACATTTAACTTGAATAAAATACCAACTCATTAAAATAGGTTTTAATAATACATTGCTATTTTTCTTAATAAAATATTTATTAGTGTTTATTATTTTAACAAAATATTTAATACTTTTTCATAATAAGTCATTATGTCATTTAATGTCAAATTCTTATTTGATATTATTAATTTGATTATATTAAACTATTTTAATAATAAAAAATATTATAATTATTATAATAATTTATTATTGATTCCAATTTATATAATTATTATTTTAGTAGAAAATAATTTTATAAATATATTAGTTTTTAATAAAATATTTATTAATTATTTTAATAATAAATTATTTTCATAGTAGTTATTTCATGCTTCTAATCTCGTAGTCTGTGACACAGCGAGATTAGAAGGATGGCAGAATAGTATCAGATTAGTTGCATTTACTTTGGACCAAGGGTAGTGACACTTATGTGTCTTTGCTATGTTTCATTTGTTTCTTTGTATAATCTTGTTAATTTTTGGAGTTGATGGTTGTTTCGTTTTGCAAAATGGTTGGTCGTGGATGTGGTGGAAACCAGACTGCTGGCCAGGGTCCCAATCTGTTGGCAGTGGACAAGAGGATTTCCATGAAGTACCACTTGGCCGATAATGGTTTTTTGCAGCTGATATATGAGCAAATAATACAATTTACGACAATCCAAGTGGATCGGCTACAGCTCATGCACTAGTGGCAGTAGTGATTATTGCACCTCAAGAGACACAATAATCGTGAGAATTATTAGTTAGTTTAAGAAGTATGATCTTTCTCATTTCAATAAGGAATGAGATGCAATGGGAGTAGAGAAGCGGTTGGAAGAGATTACAAAAAAAGATAGAAACTTTAGGAATAGAAAGTAATGAAGCGAGAAACAATGTGGCAACATAGCAACTCCAAGGTGAGTGATTCTTGCACCTCAGGAGACACAATAATCGTGAGAATTATTAGTTAGTTTAAGAAGTATGATCTTTCTCATTTCAATAAGGAATGAGGTGCAATGGGAGTAGAGAGGTGGTTGGAAGAGATTACAAAAAATGATAGAAACTTTGGCAATAGAAAGTAATGAAGCGAGAAACAATGTGGCAACATGGCAACTCCAAGGTGATGCAGTCCATTAGTTGAGATTATATCGTAAAATGATAAATATCCATACTTTAGCTTGGGAGCTGGGCTTTCAAGGAGGTATTTTTGGAGAGATTCTTTTCGATAGTGATAAGAGAAATGAAGGCTCAGGAGTTTATTTTCCTGGAGGGAGGAAGTATATCAGTTTAAGACTGATAGAAAGTTTACAGAGTTAGCTAAGTTTCCACCTTAGATTATTCTTGATGAAGCATCCAGGGTAAGGAAGTTTCAATGGGGTTTAAGTCTTTTTATTCGAAGGAAGATTGTCGGTTTAAGGCATCGAAGCTATTCTAGTATGGTCATCGTAGCTTTATGGTGGAGAGAGATGCAATTAATTTTGATTTAGATCTTAAGGAGGTCACGGTCAAGGTTTTTATTCTAAGCAAGGTTCAGATAAGGGTATGGTTATGGTTTATAGCAGAAAGGTTAGGTGATGTAACATGGTTCCCCTAAGTCTTGCAAAAGTGGAGGTGTAATAATATTCTCTACTTGTGATATATATATTGATATATACGTTTGTCATGAGTGTAAAATGGTATGATTGGTAATCTCGCGTACTTTACCAAAGGTCACCAATCTTAGGATAATCTTAGAAGTAGATGTAGAATAAAAAATTGACTTGTGCACTATACTTGCACTAAATATAATTTATTTTGTTGAGATTGTTGTAAATTATATTATGTATTTGAATATATTACTCAAGCACACATGCACAGTTCTATCACTAGGCGATGGTGCTGACCTTTTTTTTTTTTTTTTTTTAATTACAGGTGACCTCTTGAGAGTTGGGACGAATAGCTCAGAATTGAGTTAGACTGGAGTTTGACTTAGAATATTTTTAAAATTTTATTTGGAGTATTATCTCTTCATTTGTGTGACCCAATGCATGTCCTAAGATTTAAATTTATGACTTTATTATTATGTTATAAATTTTTAATGATTATTGTTGTAGCCATGTAGGCCTTTGGATTCCATCATTGATATGTGACATTTGATTATTTATGTTATTAGTTATATGAAAATCAGGGATGAGTATAGAAACTCTGATTATTGATTGACTTGACCTAGTCTTGGTTTAGATCTTATTTGGTTTGTTCTGGTCCAATTTTTCTATGCCATTCATTTTGAACTATGAGCTTTGAGGTATGACAAGTTAATTTAATATTAATAAATACTTTAATCAAATAAACAATTTTAGTAAAAAAATTGTTACTAAAATTATTTATTTTAATATTATTTAGTTCTAATGAATAATTATTTGTGCTATTAAAAAATAATTTTAATAAAAAAATCAACAATAGAAAATTTTATTTATTAGAATTAATTTTTA
>JAVXUM010000004.1:11944038-11964740 GCA_035590655.1 Pouteria glomerata
TTATATCGCCATTCAATAAAATATTTAATTTTATTAATTTTTTAGAAAATTAATTTAAGTTAATAAAATATATTTTATATTAACTAAACTAAATTAAATATTATTTTAATTACATTATTAATGTAAACATTTTATTTATTAAAAATAATTTAGTTCAATAAAAAGAAAATATATCAAATATGATTTAATTATATTATTTATGAAATATAATTTAATAATGTTATTTATTAAAAATAATTTAGTAAGATATATTTCAAATTATAATATATTATATAATTTAATAAAAAATATTTTAAATATACACCAAAAGTATAAAAATTTAACTCCTGTAATTAAAATGTGAGATAATAAAGTGATTTTGAGGATAAATTGTAAAAGAAAATACCTTTTTATTTTCAGTCTAACGGTTGTATTTAACGGTCAACTAATGGAATAACCAAGTTACTGCTTAATCGAAAGTATAAAAAGTTTGACTATTGTAATTAAAATGTGTAAGACTACAATGACACTTAGGCTGTGTTTGTTTTGAAGGATTGAATGATGAGAGATAAATAATATTGTGAGACCCATGAAAATAATATATGTGATTAGATAAAAGATAGAATTAACTTTTTATGTGGGATTATTTTTTTGCTGTTTAATTAGTGGGATATAAAATGAAATAAAAGATGTAATTTGATATATGATATGAAAGAAAATAATTTTAAATCTTTAGATCTTGGCGGGAATCTAGAAGTGGGGGATTAATTATCCCACCACCCCGTGGGATGCCAAGTCCAGCTTTTTGCTGGATTGTTACCGAAGGAAATACCAAGTTCGACATTACCGGATTGCCAACCAAACAATTGAGAAGGTGGGGTTCACGGACATGAACTCCAATCCCACACCCGCAGTCTCGGAAACAAACATGACCTTAAGGTAAACTGTGAAGGTAATTTTTGTACCTCACCTAACAAAAAAACAAACCAAATACTATCTTAATAACTCTATTGGAGCTTAAATTTTCCACTTCCAACCCCTCTCCTCCTCCTCCCATAACTCCTGTTGATACATGCAATTAAAGCATCCAATTTTGTACATTTGCTTAATTGTGATTTATTCTAGTAATTGCAATAATAGATCTGGAGGGAGTTATTGTTTCATTGCTAGTATAGACAGACATACAATGCATTCACAAGCCTAATCTACCACAACGATAAAATCCAATTTTTCTGTCTGCTTGAAAGCCATGAAGTGGGCTCATGATCATTTTATGCAAATGCTTCTTGTTACTAATGGTCAATGTTTTGTTACCCAAATGAAGGGAAATAGAGATATAGATGAAGTAGTCAAGCTTCCTTCCAAAACTATTTTTATTTCTCAGACAAGCAAATATATTGTCAAAAACCTCTTCCAGGCATGAATTTAACACAACACATACAAATCTCAGGAATTCAAAGTTTTTATATGGTTGATTAACCTAGTTCAAAAAATGAAGTGAAAGACTATCAATCACAGGTAATAAGAACAGGAAATCAATCCCAATACAATCTCTAGCCTCTTCTATTGTGGCTGCTTCTGACAACTCCACAAGCATCGTTATATTCGTATCCTTCAAATATTTTCAGCGTGAAGAGCTAAAAATCCACAAGCATCGTTATATTCGTATCCTTCAAATATTTTCAGCGTGAAGAGCTAAAAAGAGCTCTGCCGACAATACCAGTAGCCTCAATGTAGCGATCCACGCACCTGGATATGCAACTACTCTCGCCTCCGCTAAGACTACTTCCTGGTTTGGTTATACACTTTTCAAAGCACTTTCCCCTTACAGTCTGTGATAATCTCACGCACACACACATGCAAATAATTACATTGGGAAAATAAAAACGACAAAAAAGACATACAAATATTTACTCCAAGTGACTACAATGGCATGATCGCAAAATACATTGAACAAACAAATATTTCAAATGGTTTAAATTATCATATTTCAACATAGCCAATAATAATAAAATTAGTACTCAAGAACAAAGCCTCCACATTTAGGCATACTCCACATTTAGGCATAAGTCGCCACCATTTGAAGACCCCAATTTCACAGTTTCAACAGACCCTTAGACAAAGGGACTTTCATTAATCATGATTAAGCATAATCCTACACAAAATAATTACATTTTCCTTTGCACTAGCCACAATAAATTTTCAGGACCCATTTTCACATGCATCCATTGCCGAACAGCATCAAAATATCAAATCAGCTCAAATGAATAAACTTCATAATACCTTCCCAAAAAATGAGTTAATTTCTATTCTAGCAATTTAAGTCATTTTATGAAGAGTTAATCATTGGTTTTATTCATGAAAAAAAAATAATATGTATAATATATCATACATACTCTTATAGAGAGGCATTGATGCCCATGAGCTTGTGGTTCTCGCAAACTGGCAATAATCCAAATTCATCTATGATAGAGGATTAGTGGAGGCCACCAGAATGAGGAATAGGGTATTTCGGACAAATAGAGAGATAGTGATGACCATTTTAGAAGTTTTTCCTCTGGATGAATCTCCCTATCCAAAATTAGTGGAGGCTAAATTTATAGGTGAGCTCATTTCATGAAAGCCACATTCTACACGTGTTAAGGATGATTGTCCTAAGCTAAGAAGCAAGAATATAAACATGGAATACAAGTATGACATGAAACAACATGAAAAGCTAATAAATTAATTTTCAAAAGTATCAAGGCACAATACGACATGGACACGCTAATGAATAAATATATACTTTTATATATGTACATGAAAAAATCACTAATTCATTTTTTACACTAAAAAAGCATTTATCTTTCATTTGCCCCAAAAAATTAGAAATTTTAGGTCTTAAAATAAAAAATAAATGATAAGGAATTGCTAAATGCGAATTTATTTTTATAATCCAAGTTTTTTAATAAAAAATTATAATATATCGTATGTCTATGTTATGAATATCTACATCTCTCAACTGTGTAATGAGTGTAGGTATCTAACACCGATACAATATGACATGAATATGCCAATTCCATGATTTTCAAAACATGCAAAACACAACACAATGAGGACTCAATAGAAATATATACTTTTCATGTCTCAAATATTGATACTCTATTCAAATACAATAAAAGTAATACAATATAACACTTATTAAAATTGAAACTCATGTATTTCAAAAAAGTCTCATCATGATTATATTCCATCAAATCATCAAAGGGGGCGCTTGGAGTGACAAAAAGTAATAAAATTTGATAAAAGTTGTGAGTTCGTAATTCGTGCAGTGAGATAAAAAGTAAATAACTTTTAGAGATTTTCAGTATTTTTCAACGATTTTCAGAGCTCCAAACGGACCCTAAATATAACATAATGAACAAGGGGCTTTTCCACTATTATTTTATAATTTACTTCATCCAAAAGTCAACCCCTCTTAAAATTTTCACATATTATAAAAAAGACCTTACCATGTTCGAAACGAGAGTATGACATGTCGAAGATGTGTCTAAACAAAAAGAAATAACAAAAAAGTATGAGACGAAAAAAAAAAATGACTCCAACACTAATCTCCCACATGCCAGTGTCACTCGTGAGTCCAACTTAGAGATAGCATAATTGACGATGCATCTATACTTTCTAGGAGTGGGAGGACCCAAAAATTTGTGAGGGGACCAAGGTAAAATTTTTCATATTTTGTAATAAATAATAATACAAATACTCAAAAACTTTTTTTTTAGGGGGGTGAGGTGGGGGATGGGAGGTCATAGGCCTTGCCAACCCCCCTACCCCTTCGTTCACCCTTGCTTCCTAGAAATGCATATGCTTCTTACAAGAAGGGTCCGTGCTTCTTTGGTCTCAAGGCAAGGTAATTGATTCTGCATGGCCTAACCTTTGATAGCACAATACTCTGCCTTTTGTGTGCCCATATACTACAAAGATCATGGTAGGATGGTACAGACATACACTTCTTTCTTTTTGGCCGGGGAAGGGGGGACAAATAGACAAAGAAGAATTTGTGCAATTAATAGCAAACAAATGATATCCTAAAATAGCATAAGAAGAATTGGGTCTTGCACGCTAGCTTGATGGAAAACGATTCCTATAATTCATTTGAAAGTCTTCTTTTCTTTAAATAGAAAAAGCTTACTCATAAAATAAGCTAGGATGCAATAGATATTGTTGGGAGATAAGTCAGTATAAATAATAAAGTTGCTCCTTTCTTAATAGCTTACATTTTTAAGTGAAATGGTGATTAACAATACAACATAGTATCGTAGCAAGTAAAGGTCCTACCACATGTTTGGGCTTTAAAAATCCAACCAAGCCCCACATGAGGGGGTTGTTTAGGGAAATAAGTTAATATATGAATAACAAAGTTGCCCCTACCCTAATAGCTTAAACTTTTAGGTTAGATAGTGGCTAATAATTTAACAAATTTCACATTGGTTGAGCTCAGGTTTCAACCCTGTATTGATTAATATCACACCAAACAAACTTATCCAAATGGTACAAAATTCCAATACTAAAATCACTAATACAAAACATAAAGCCCTAACAAACATGAAGGTGAACTCTTATTTTAGTAATATTAATTCTACTGAATCAAATAGAGCGCTCATGAGACAGTATGGAGGCATAGAAACGTCTTATCCTCATGGACATAAACAAGAAAAATAAGAATCTCTTTGAGGTTTACTATTTAGTGAATAACATACACAGTAGACAAAAATATTAATTATAATTATCTAGCAAACGAAGCAATAAACATGCATTTGGGTGTGCACATATCAACTTCCAAAGGAATTTCCATCACCAAATAATTTGTGTAAAACGAATTCATCCTAAAAATCATTCCATAGGAAATCAACAAGCTACAATATAAGAGAACTAATTAGGAAATATTTCTATGCATGTTCAAGTAAGACATCCCATCCAAAAATATAGGGTGCGTTTGAAGCGATGAAAAATAACAAAAAATATGGTTTAGGTAATTTTTTAGCGTTTGGCGCGCAATCACTAAATCACGTTTTTCAGAGATGAATAGTGAAAATTTTTAACTTTTATGTCAGTTTTTTGGAGAGAAAAATAGTTCGAACGATTTTTTGGGATCCGTCGGAACGATTTTATCTGAGAATTTATTAAAAGTCTTTAAAAAGTTTTTGAAATTTGTAGAAAAGTTATTGGGATTTATGGAGTATTGCTGGCGTTCATAAAAAATTTATTGGGGTTTGTAAAAAGTTATTGGGATATGTAGATGTACATAAATTTCACAAAGTACAAGAAGTGCAAAATGTGTTAAAGAATTTTAGAAGTTTTCAGGAGTTTTTAAAGTTTTTAAGTGTTTCTTAGTGTGCCAAACGCACCCATAATGGTCTAACCTAAATTATTTAATATTTATATAAGATGCCTTAACGAAATTCTACATCATTGCCTCAAACTCAACAGTTTACACCACATTAGGTAGAGCTAATCAGAGAAAATTGATCCATGTGTCCAAGCCAAGTAATTGGCACCAATGTTTGAGGAGTTGCATGCAGATTGTTTGTGAAAAGGAAAGAATATCAATCCATAGCTCAATGTCCTTATTTTTACTCCTGTAATTTGAATTATAGAAAAGAGAAAATTAATTTACAACTAAGAAGTAATACAAAGCAAATGAACCGAAAAAATAAAAAAGTAAAAAATCTATTCAGAACTTGGTTTTGATAAAAAAAAAAAAAAAAAATCCATACATCTAATTAGCTTGCCTTAAGCTTATTTAGCTCAGCAATATGCAGGGGTGAATCAAGCAGCAGTGTGGCTAGACCACCCAGAATCCAACATTGACAATGGATGATTTGGGTAGCTTTGGCAATGATTTAATAATAAAAATATTTCTTTTTTCTTCAGTTTCCATATTATCCATCTTTCAGAATATGAATCAGAACAAAATTGCAAAATAAGAACTCAGGGCTTTCTTAAAAGATCATTGAAAGAAATAGGTACCATGAGATCAAGCTGCAGAGAAGCCAAGTGTGTCTATGCATTTATGTTGCAAAGGTAAAACAATAATATAATGTCCTCATGAAAATAATTATTGAAAAGAACAAAAAAAAAAAAAAGCTTTCGCAAGAGAACAAACACGCAAGTGTAATTAAGCCCATCATCAAATGAAGATTAGCCATGGATATAACACGAATAGAAGATAGAAACACGAATAGACTGATAGTACCTCAAGGAACTCCTCAGCGTAAGCCTGAGCAAGCTGTGTTTTGAGCTGGCCCATGAAGTCCTCCGTCGACATCTGCGACGAAGATCCACCCGATGGTGCCGAAAATGAGTCCATCTATCTCTCTTACCCGCGATGCCGACAGACAAAAGAAAAACCTAGATATGTGCCGCCTGCCCGCTTGCCTCAAACAAGTTTTTGAAGGCAAGCCAATGGGTCAAGTGTTTTATCAATTTTAAAATTTTTTTCATTTTATCGTATCATACTAAACTATTTTATTAAATTATACATTTGTTAATTTTAAACTTTTTTTATTTGTTGTATCATATTAAAATATTTTATTAGATTAAATTATTTTTAATAAAATGATATAATTTAATTAAAATTAATTGATTTAATTAAAATTATATTCAAACTATTTTATTTTTATTGGATTAAATTATTTTTAATAAATAATATAATTAAAAAAATTTAATTTAATTAGTAACTGTTACGTGGTTTAGACTTTCAGACATTAGTGTGTACAACACTAAGCCGAGCTCACTTTTACTAGGAAGTAAAGTACTGAAGTTAAGTGAACTAGAGAACTAAAATAATTTAAAAAAAAAATACAAAAGAATAATTGAAGAACTTAGAAATTACTTTTTTATTATATTTCTTAGATTGTTTATAAATGAAAGCATCATCCCTATTTATAATCCTCCATCTCCTCAATAGAAAGTGAGGATTTAATTTGACCAATAATAAAAATTTAGTCTCTAAAATCCTCCATTGAAATTTCTAAAATATTTGCACGACAAAAAATCTTAAGGAAGCTTCCTATACTTTTCTAGAAGCTATATGAAAAGAACGCTCAAGATTTTGAATTTTGAATATTTTCAATCGTTGTAGTTTTTTAATAATTAAGATTACATCTTTTTCTCCTCACTTTGGTTATTTTTTTGGTTATTTTATATAAAAGCACATTCTCTCAGTCTTTCCATATTTTTTGAATACGTTTTTTTTATAAAGGTTTTTACCTTAATATTTTTAAAAATATGATAATATTTTTTATATTTATATAATAAAGAAGTTTAAAATTTTAAATTTGAGATTTTTTTACCACTATTAGATTTAATTCAATGATCAGAATTACTTCTTTTTCTCTTCAATTTAATTATCTTTTCGGTCATTTTATATGAAAATATAATATTTTCTCAATCTTCTAATAATCTTTTAAATTTTTTTATAAAAATTTTTAAATTAATATTTTTAAAATTATGATAATACTTTTTTATATAATAATAATAAAGAAATAAAAAATTTAAATTTGGAACATTTTCAGTCATTAAATTTGTTTAATGATCAAGATTGCTTTATTTCTCTCAACTTTAACTTTTTAATCATTTCATATATAAACACACTCTTTTACTTTTTTTCATATTTTTTAAATACTTTTTTCTAATAGTTTTTAAATTCACGTTTTTTAAAATTTGACAATATTTGTAATGAATAATAAAATTTAAAATATTTATTAAACATTGTATAAATACCTATTAGACAAAATTAACTAAGATTTTTTATTAAAAAATAATATTTAAACTTTAATTTTCTTTAAAATTTTCTTAAATAATAACTATTTAAATTTAAATTTTAATTTTAATATACTTATAAAATTTTAAATTTTAAATACATATAATACGCTCTTTGAAGCGTCAGGGCCCTCTCTCTCCCCCTGTATTTCAAGATTATTTATATATGAATATTTTATTTGGTGAATGCTGATTTAACATTTTTGCGTAGCCATGCATGATGAAATTTAGATCAAGCCCCCATAAATCAGCTTTAAGCTTCATTAGAGACGCCAAGGGGATGGACTAGGGGCTCACTTTCTAGACCCACAGCTGAACCTCGTAAGGGCGTTTGACAGTTGCAATTTTGAGTAATTTTTGATAATTTTTTATATATTTTTTTTAAATTGTAATTTTTAGTATGGTGAATAAAAATAATTTTTTTAGCCAAAAATATAACTTTTGGATATTTGATAAAATTATTACTATAACAGAACAGAAAAGTGTTAATTTTTATATATTTGGTAAAATTTTTTATTATAACAGAGTAAAAAAGTGAAAAAAAAGTAAAACCCGCTGTAATAATAATTTATTATATAGCAGAGCGGAAAAATGACACTAAATTACTGTAACAATTCAATTTTTAGTAATTTTTTGTGTGTTTTTTTTTTCCCCTCCAAACGGGCTTACCGGTGCCTGCTTTGTAACATTACTAATTTTCCTAGACTTTGCCCTTTGAATTACAAATTTCAACGGCATTGGATTGTACTTCAAAATGCCACGACCATTCTTCATTTATGTAAGTTATACACAAATTTGTGACCCTTTGTGGTAGCCGAGTTGGTAGTAGCAGAGGACTTCGCTAGTTTTGGTCATGAGTTCGATTCTCTAATGTGGAAACTGCAATTGGCCTTCTCGGTTGAGCTGGTCAGCTGAGACTTGCCTAGGTTAATTTACCTCCCCGTAATTTTTTGCCGACTAGAGTCACAAAAGCGAATTTCACCCAGAGCGCACTCTCGGATAGCGACTGTGGGTTCTTCGCTTTACAGAAGTTATACACAAATTTGTTACTATAATTTTCTTTGATCGTAAGGTTTTTTACGTAACAAGTTGGTGTTCCCCCTCCCCAAAAAAAAAGAATTGAAGTAGTTTTTTAAATTATTGTTCGAAGTTGGTTTTGATTTAAATTTATTCTAAAAAATATGGGAAAAGAAACAGATTTTTGGCTCATTTGAACAAAATATTGGTGTGAATTGAGGAAACAGACTTTTGGCTCATTTGAACAAAATATTGCTGCGAATTGAGTTCACGATGACTGACCGCCCGCAGAGAAGTCATAAGCTCTGGCCAAACTACGGAAGTCACTTGATTGGTTCTAACAAACCTCCTCCTAACATATTTCCCGTTAAATAAGTTGATGGACTTGGAGTCAAAATTACAAAGTAACATTTTTGCACTTCCATGCCCAATATATTGTGTAAATCTTTGATGTTCTTAACATATACATATTCGTTTAATGGGAAATGCAGAGGGGACGCGCTTCATGCTATCATTTCTGCGCTCATTTTTATCCAAGTAAGTTGAACTAGCAAGAGTTGAGTGAAAAATATATATCCATATATATATACACACAAGCTAGCAATAATCCCTCGCTACAATAATTTCAACAAAATTAATAGTGGGTTTCTTATACAATTAAAACTTTGAACAAAAAGTTCAAATAAAAAAAATTATAATAATTCATGAATTCTACTTTTTTTTTCAAAGCTTAAGCCTTAGAATCTATTATATGTGTTTCGGTCTCTCTCCAATTAATTTTTAATAAGCATCATAAAATAAAATACGAATTATAGTATTTTAATTTGAAACGTTCAATTTTATAAAAACTCTAATTTGACAGAATTTAAGTTAGCAGTTGTAATTTGTATATGATCTCCACTCTTGAAAAATGATAAAATTTAAAATATTCAAACTGTTTTGTGAAATAGATCGCAGTGAAATCTACTAAAATAAAAATTAGACGGAATGTTAAAAATATAAAAATGATCTCAATCGGTGAATGAAAGAAAAAATAATTCTTAACCATTGGATCTTACTTTGTGAGATGGATATTTTCAAAAATCGTCCTATTTTATTATATATAAATATACATAATTCATTGATGAAATAACTTAAATCAAATAAAAAACTAAATTGATAAAAAAAAAAAAAAAAACACTAAGTTTAGGTACATCCAATCAAAATTTAACATGAAAATTTAACTATAAAATTACGTAAATTGTCAAAACTGATTAGACTAGCTACATCACAATGCTCCTAAGGTAACGATAGAACTAGCCGTACGCAAAAACTATACATGACCAGAAGTTGAATTCTTGAACCTTCAAATCTCATACCTGCATCTGCCAGTGTCTAGCTTGATTGCTTTGCAGACTATATCAAAGATGAAATGCTACCATTAGCATAAGCTTTGACAATGGAAGCAAAGATTTGTGGAAAAAAAAATTAGGTTGCATTTGTATTTATGAATTTAAATGAGGATTTTGATGGGTCATCAAAATTGTTGTGGAAAAGTACATCACATTTTTATTCGTGTGCTTTTATTAATGCTGATTTGTAGTTATTATAGGAGTCAATTTCTTGGTTTGTTCAAGATGACCAGTCTGAGGCTGAGTTGATCATTGTTTTATGATGATTTTTTGTTTTTTTCTTTTGGTAAGCAAACAAAAACTATGATGGTTGAATATAATGAAGAGAGTGTTTGGATCTCAAAAAAATACGAATAAAAAAAACTCCTTAAGTTTTATCAATTTTTTCTAATCAAATTTCGCCACATGTCACTTGTTATACGCCTTCCTGACTTTTCTAAAGTCTTTGAGATCGAGTGTGATGAACCTGGTTTAGGTATCGGTTGAGTTCTTAGTCAACAATGTCAGCTCATTACCTACTTTAGTGAGAAATTGAATGACTCTAAACAAAGGTATTAAACCTATGATAAGGAGTTCTATGATGTCGTGCAATATTCTGCCATTGGTGTCATTATTTGCTTCCTCAGGAGTTTGTTCTCTATTCCAACCATAAAGCACTTCAACACCTCAATTCTCAGAAAAAGCTCAACTACTAGAAAGGCCATTGGGTTGAGTATCTTCAAGCCTATACTTTTGTCCTCAAACATCGAAAGGGAGCTGAGAATCAGGTCGCCGATGCTTCAAGTAGCTGCATCTCTTTATTGTCTATTATCAGAATCTAAGTCATTAGATTTGAGTGACTCAAAGAAGAATATTAGTCTTGTCCAGACTTCAAGAAAGTCTTTATTCAATTGTTCTGTGACCAACTGAATACCAATGTTGGTTTCCGTCTTCAGGATGGCTACCTATTCCGAGGAAATAAACGTTGTATCCCTAGGACTTTTGCGAGGGATTTCATCATCTGGGAGACCTACGCTGCAGTTCTTTCCGAGTATTCTGGATGCCACAAAACTTGTGAAGAGGTTGAGCACCAATTCTATTCTCCAAACTTAAAAAAGGATGTGGTTAAGATAGTTAGCTAATGTCAAACATTCATCTGGCCAAATAGAAGAAGCAAAACACTAGACTTATGCTCTTATCCCATTTCCTAGTTGTTCATGGCAGGATGTCAGGATGACTTTTGTGTTAGGAATTCCTAGGACCCCCAAGAAACATGGCTCAACCTTTGTTGTTGTGGACCATTTTTCTAACATCGCTAACTTCAGGCTTTGAAGCAAGACTTCTGATGCATCTAAAGTCACTACATTATAATTTGATAAGAACGTCAGTTACATAGCCTCCCTAAGACATTGTGTCTGATTGGGTTGTTCACTTTGCTAGACATTTTTTGAGAACCCTTTAGCACTTAGTTGGTACTAATTTCAAATTCTCCATTGAATACCGCACCCAGATTGATGGGCAAATTGAGATTGTCAATTGAAGCCTTAGAAACTTGTTAAGGTGCCTAATCAAGAAAAATATTAGGAATTAGGATTTGATCCTCCCCACTGCTCAACTTGCCAATAATAAATCAGTGAATAGGACCTTAGGAATGAGTCCATTTGAGGTTGTGCATGGATATAAAAATCGGAAGCCTTTAGACCTTATTCCTATCTTTTCCCATGCTTGTGTGTCTATGACAGCTGAGGCATCTGCCCAACACTTGCATGATTTGCATATTGAGATCAATCAATTGCCAGAAGCTAGTAATGCCTCTTATAAAATTCGTGCCAATGCCCATAAGCAGCATATAGAATTTAAAGTCGGAGATTTCGTGATGGATTGAATTTGATCAAAACGGCATTGCTTTGGCACCACTCCAAATGACAACTTCGGAGTACTGGACCATTTAAAATTTTAAAGCAAGCTAGTCCTAATTCTTATGTCATCGATATAGCTCTGGTGTTTGGTTTTATCTCCACCTTCAATATTGAGTAGGTTTTTCTTTCTTGCCATTGCATTCTCGAACCATGGAGGCTATCTTCCTCCTAAAGAGGTTAATGGAACAGTATAGAAAAGCTCAAAAAGATTTACATATAGTGTTTATTGATTTGGAGAAAACTTATGATAGGGTTCTTAGGAAGATTTTATGGAGAGTATTGGAAAAAAAAAAAGAGTGTATATCGCATATATTGAGGTGATAAAAGACATATATGATAGAGTTAGGACATCTATACGAACAGTTGGCAGAGAGATTAAGGAGTTCCCTATTACGATTGGTCTATATCAAGGCTCAGCGTTAAGCCCATACTTGTTTGCCCTAGTTATGGATGAGATTACTAAACATATTCAGGATGAGGTGTCATGGTGTATGTTATTTGCAAATGACATTGTTTTAGTAGATGAGACGAGAGAATGAGTGAATGCTAAGCTAGAATTGTGGCAAGAAACGTTAGAAATAAAAGGGTTGAGGCTAAGTCGTTGCAAGACAGAATATATGGAATGTAGATTTAGTCAAAATAGGACTGCTAGTAGTATTAAAATAAGTTTGGGCACTCAAAAGATTGTAGAAAAAGAAAACTTTAGATACCTTGGATCTATGGTTCAACAGGATGGAGGGATTGAAACAGATGTAAGTCATAGGATTCAGGCTGGGTTAATCAAATGGCGGAGTGCTTCAGGTGTCTTGTATGATCGAAAAGTTCCTCTCGAGGTGAACGAAAAGTATTATAAGATGGCAGTAAGACCAACGTTATTATATAGATCAGAGTGTTGGGCAGTAAAGCATAATCATGTTCAAAAGAAGGCAGTTGCGGAGATGAGAATGTTAAGATGAATGTGTGAGATAACAAGGAGAGAGAGGATTAGGAATGAGGAGATTAGAGGCAAAATAAGAATAGCACAAATTGAAGATAAAATGAGAGAAAATCGATCAAGATAATTCGATCATGTTAGAAAACGCCCAACAGAAGCGCTGGTTAAAAAGTGTGAAAGTATAGAGATTGACAGGAGTAGGAGAGGGAGAGGGAGAGGGATAGAGAGACCCAAGAGCTGTTGGAAATGAAGTATTAAACATGACCTTGCCTATAAGGATTTAACGGAGGATATGGCCCTTAATAGATTTGATTGGCGTCGTCAAATCCATATAGCTGACCCCACCTAGTGGAAAAGGCTTGGCTTGGTTTGGTTTGCATTCTCCAAGACGATCCTTTTTCCTCTTCTGATGATAACCCCCCTAGTCCTCATACACCATTGCCTTCTAAGCCAACATATACATATAAGATTGATGCTATCCTCAATGATAAAATTATTTTCACCGAGGCGGTTCATTGTTAATTGGTTCTTGGGGTTAGCCAACCAAATTCTCACTATACTTATATCTCCTGCACTCTACTACAGAAGCTTGATTTTGATTTATTGGAGTTCTACCAAAGTCAAGGGATCTTTAGCCTAGCTCGAGTTCTTCCCATCTCAGGAGAGATGGTGGGGATAACACCTTTAGACCTCCTCTCATGTGTGTCTATCAGTGTTAGAAAAAGGTTGCAAGCATTTAGCTTGTGATTAGGAAATTGATTGCTATAGCACATTTTTGTCACTTGATAGGATTGAGTTTCTTCCACCCTGGGAGAATTAATGGGTCATCTGAATTGTCGTGGAAACATATATTGCATTTTTTTATTTTTGTGTGTTTTTTTATTAATTCTGATTTGTAGTTGATGATGGTAAAATTTCACGACCCTGATCCAAACTCCGACCTAGAATCTGCAAGATGATGACACTGATGTAGTGCTTGTCAAAGACCCTCCGATACTTAAGTTAGCAATAATAATGGGAAATAATTCTAGTAAAGTAACAACAGGGTCAAAGATTAGCATACAAGTTAAGGTTTTTCTTTTTCCTGTTTATAATTGTCCCCATGCAGAGTTGCAATTGGAAAGGAATTAACATTCCTCCTGATTCCCAGGAATTTCCTTACTTAGATAAGGAAAGCACCGGATTTGCCTTGCTGGGAAGGATCCTATCCTTTATTTGTAATGATCCTGTTTCTATAACTTTGGTGCGAACCACGGAAGAGCGGTTACACAATCGCACTCTATGCACAGCTTGGTAACTAACTGACTCATCGCCTTTGACCAAAGGAGCTTGGATTCGGCATTACCAGCACTAGACAAGGTGATCTTGACGTTATTGGGAACCCACTTGTTATTTTGGGTAAGCTCACAAATCATCCTCATCAGTAGTTAGATAGGAGTTATGGTCTTTTGGTTAGTTCAAGATGGCTCCTAGTCCACCTAGTTTATCCTATATAAAGGCTAGGTTGATTATTGTTTTATGATGGTTGAATATAATGAAATGACAGCTTGTGAGCTGATTCCATTCTCTCTGATTTCTTCTCCTCTTGAGGTATCTCTGTGTGTGTGTATTACTCTCTTCTCCTACTTAATATACTCTTGGCTCCACAACAGATTTTGGCACTAACTTTTGATGGAAAATAACATAGAAATAAATTTGATACGCATTTGGAATTGAAGTTGAAAGAGCTAACATAATGGAAAATGAAGGATTTGAAAAAATTGTGTAAAAGTAGTTGCTTGAAATCCGTGGCATTAATAATTCAATTTGTACAAAAATACTAACAAAATAGTTCTAAATTTTCCTACAGCAGCAGCCTTTTATTTTTATAAAGTTTAGATCCAAATCCTTTCATTTGAAATCCCACATCTGTTCAAACAAAGCATTACATTGTGGCAAAAAGATGTGAACTTACCAGCATTTCATGGTCGCCCATAATCTCCTCTATCAATTCTTGAAGTGTTTTATCAGCACTATTAGGAACAAGAGCTGCGAATACAGCAGGTTCCAGTCCTGCATTGTACCAACCAATAGCGTCAATATTTTATATTCAATATTAAAAAATAAAAATAAAATTAAGTATGTTCAGGGAAAATTTTAGTCAAGTAAGAAGAGAAACCAATCATGGAAAACTTTTTATGGCAAGCTAAAAGAATGCATCTTCTAACAAGACTCAAAATGCACCACAACTATGCACTAATCTCAAATGCTGGAAATATCACAATCCAGTCCATGCAGAAAGGAAGAACCCTTCTACTGTATACTCTTACAACAAAAGGATTGAATCAACGAAGCACTTCATGTTGAGATGTTTGAAAATGTTTCCTATTCTGAGTTCCAAAATGCATTTAGCCATTTTTCCACGCGAGAAAAAAAAAAATGAGGATAATATGATTTCATTGGAAGTTTGAAATGTTTCGTAAGTTTAGTCACCAGTGATCTGACCAGTAACAGTTCACCTCGGTACCTGTTGATAATTTTGAGTTGTCTGATTAAAATTTTAAACATGATCAAAATCAATTTCTTTTTTTAAACCCTAAAATGTTAAATAGTGATAAATAGAACGCTATTAAGACAACCCAGTACCAGTTTCTGGAAATGCATCAACAAACATCATCATCTCCTCTCCCGTAAGACCAGATAAAAAGCAAATTCGTGGCACTGATTTTGCAATCTGTAAAGCAAGAGCTACTTATTAGTCGTTACGAAACAGGAAGCTGAATCATAACAACACCCCTTTTGACTAGACATGTAGCAAATCCATGATAATGGTTTTGCAAACTGCAAAACAAGGATAGTCAGGGCATTAGATGAAACATAAAAGGAATAACTGCATTTTACAATAACTCTTATCAGTATATTAGGCCCAAAAACTCTGACTAAGCGGAATGTCCTACTAACATCCAAACACATTTCCTCCCTGATAAAAATTGCACCAACCAGGTTTAAACTAAACCCCACCAAAAATTAGATCATATTGTTTACATTACTTGGAAGCAGACATCTAAATATTATCTCAAGTTCAATATTCAGAGGAACCACGAAAATAGGAGGTGCTTTGCATCCAGATATAATTAGGTCATGTTGTGCACAATGTTGGGAGGCATTTGAGCTACGCACCACCGAAAAATTAGTTTATAATGGGCATATCGTAGTAGCAAGCTTTGCTATGATCTAATGGAAATTTAGACTGGATCACTGGGTTGCCCTCGGATCTTGAGATTAATCTGTTGGATCTCAATCCATACTCAAGAACACCTAGTTTGCATGTAAAAAACATTGATTAGGAATGCCCAGATCTCTTCCAATTGTTTCTGTTCAACAAACATTAGGCTACTATGTAAGGAAATTATAGCAGGGGTACCAGCAGAACTAGTACATAGTCCTAATTTTGGCACTTCACTCGACCACTCACCTAAAGGACATTAATGTTAGTACATTGCCCTAATTTTGACCCTTCACTTGACCACTCACCCAAGAGACTAATGTCCACCTGTACAACTACAATGTTGTATGTTAAAATTGTCAATCTGTAACAAAACAATTTGTATTCTATACCATTTGGGTCTTGAATTAGTTTTGATAGAAATTATCCTAAACAAGTGTATGAATTGTGTGCAGATGACCAGACCACTTGGATACATAAATGACATTTGGCTAAAAATACAAGCTAATCAAACACCAAAATTCAAAGGGCATCGAAGCATTTGCTCAACCGGACTTTTGGGTGCTCGAGTGAACTTTTGAGACCCTTAGGCTGGCAGTAGACTTAATCAAGTGTAAAAAATATAGTTTGAGCAGAAGGTGATGATTTAGTTCAAGGTGGATTTTGCAAAAACACTAGATCCAAAGTTCATGAATGTGACTGGAATTGGGTTGTGTCGTAATTTTTGATAAATCACAATGTTTGATTGAGACGGACCTAGAGTTTGTCTCACACTTTTCTGCAATTTTCTATTATTTTTGCTTCATCAGATAGCTTGATGTCTGGTAATTAATACACTATAATCATGTGATCAGCAAAAATTCATACCATAGAAACACTTTCAAAGTAACTTACCTGGCCTTCTTGTAAAAGTTAGAACTGCTAAAATGCATTAACTGCATCTTTCAATTCAACTCAAATAAACTTTAGTCCCAAACTAGTTAGGGTCAACTACATAAATCATTTTCCTCCACTCTTTTTTTTTCTTTTGAAAAAAGTAAAACGTTATTAATACAATGCTGAGTATTACATCACAACCCACCCCAACTATACTATCATTGATTCAACAAAAGCTCAAGAAAGAATTCAAGCCCGGTTCTATAAACCCCCCGCCATCCAACTATACAGTGTAAACTAAAACAAACTCTTCAACTTGTATATGAATTATCTTCATCCATTCAATTCTATCATTATTTATGTTTTCCATGATGTTATATGAAATTAGATCGTTTCTTACAATTGCATTTTTCGTTCATGTAATCTTAGGACTTATTAGGAAATTTACAAATCCAAATTAATGGCATTGTGGAAGCCTTAGAATACCTTCATTTGATTCAGAGTTCATGGGAATCAAAATGAGAAGTGGTTACTAAAAAGGGACAAAAAAATTAAGATGCCAGGTGATTTAGAACATTAACCTTCATGGTTTCCAATTTAGGTTGTTTTGTATTCACTGCTTCCCAAAGCGAGCGAGTAATCATATCTTCAGTACAAAAAATAACCTGCAGTATAAATTTGAAAATGGAAATCAAAATAGCAGCAAACATGTCCTTGTAAGTATCAATGCATGGTTATTAGATTCAGATAGATGTAATTGTATTCAAATGATGCCTGTAACAATCATTCAAATAAGAAAGTTAGAAGAAATGGGTAACTAATTGTAATAGCTTGGAATGAAATAGAGCTAGTCATTTAAGAATTTCCAGAAGACGATGCTTCTTAGATCTACTTCTAAGTTCTAATATTAGGCCTTTGCTTACTGATTTTCTCTATGCAAACATCATTCTTCTATCGAGAAAAACAAGAGGCGCATGAATCATCATCAAGAAGAGAAATGCCAACATAATCCTGAATAATGCTTGTGTTAGGTTTTCTCGTTGAAACCTCTTTAGGTTTGAGTTCTTTGAACAGGCCAAAATTGTTTGAGTATGACATTAAGAAATTCTAGGCAGGATCCAGAATACTAAAGTAATGTTGCAAAAATTAGTAGCTATCCTTACTAGCACAAAAGTTGGAAATTCTTGGAAGAATCCAAAAAATTTAAAAACAAAAAATTAAGCTGCAAAATAAGCATCGATCCTTCGTAACACCCAATATTTATTTTTGACCAATTATTGAGATTTCTGGACCATTAAATACTTGGACCTGGGGTTTAGTTCGGGTTGTTGATTTTATTTTATGTTCCAATGTCAAGTTGGACACAGAATTGTGTTTGGGCTGGAGAACTGGGCCAAGGGGCCAGCCCTTTTCTCTGTTTCCTCTTTTCTTCTTCTTGGTCAACAACCAGTTGGATAAAGAGGGAGAGGAGAGAGGGGAAAGTGAAAGTAGAGAAAGAAAGTGAGAACTAGAGAAGGGGACCGAAAAGATCTAAACAATTTGGAGCGGTGATTGTCGTAGCATCGTCCATTTGTGTTGGTTTGGCTCAAGGTGAGAGATTTGAGGCATTGAAGGTTGAGGCCCCTCGAGGTTCTTCTCCATTTTTAACTATTTTCATGGGATATGAGGTAGGTGGGACATAATTACGTACTTATCTTTATTATTAACATAAATTTGAGACATTCCATGATTTGACTCAATGAAATTTGACAAATATGAGTTCGTGCATATATAGATGCGTGTATATATACATATATGTTGAATCGGTAAGGGTCCTCACACTTTCTTGGACGAGTAAGATGGGTAAGG
Organism: Pouteria glomerata; assembly: GCA_035590655.1. NCBI lineage: Eukaryota > Viridiplantae > Streptophyta > Magnoliopsida > Ericales > Sapotaceae > Pouteria > Pouteria glomerata. Next base: position 11,962,990 of record JAVXUM010000004.1, read on the forward strand.
AAGCTAGTCCAAAATAGAAAACTGAGATTAGGTACTTAGAATATTAGGAGCCTAACAGGGAAACTTATGGAAGTGGTGGATACAATGGAAATGAGACAAATCGCATTTACTTGCTTGCAAGAGACGAAGTGGATAGGACAGAAAGGTAAAAAGATTGAGAGGACTGGGTATAAGTTATGGTATACAGGACTTAATAGATTGAGGAATGGGGTTGGCATAGTGATAAGCAATGACCTAAAGGAAGACATAGTTAGTGTAAAGCGATGTGGAGATAGAATTATTGGAATTAAATTAGTGTTCAGAGAAAATATAGTAAATGCAATTAGTGCTTACGCCCCTCAGGTGGGTCTAGGGGATGGACACAAGGAGAAGTTTTGGAAAGACTTAGAAGCAGTGTTACTAGAGATACCTCAGAGAGAGATGGTCTTCATAAGAGGAGATTTAAACGGTCATGTAAGACGCGATGTAGATGGATACATAAAAGTACAAGGGGGATACAGATACGGTAATAAAAATGAAGAAGGGAAGGATATTTTGGAATTTGCAGTGGTTTATGATCTCATGGTTACTAACACTTTTTTTAAGAAGAGAGAGGAACACTTGATGACTTATAAGAGTGGCTCTTCAAGGACACAGATTAACTTCTTAACTAGGAAAAGAGATTGTCTAGCTTGTAAAGATTGCAAAGTCATACTGAGGGAGAGCTTGACTTCCCAACATAGGCTATTGATTATAGATGTGTAGCTCCAAAGGTAGACTAAAAGAAAAAAAGATATATAGATGCTCAAGGACTAAATAGTGGAACTTGAAAGGTGATAAGTCACTAACACTAAAAGAAAGAGTACTAGATGAAAATGTTTGGACAGTAAATAAGAGTGCAAATACTATGCGAGATAAGGTAACAGATTGTATTAGGAGAGTAGAGAAAGAAGTCTTAGGAAAATTCAAAAAGAGTGTGTTGGCATAGAAAGAGACTTGGTGATGGAGTAAGACTGTCTAAAACAAGATAAGAGTTAAAAGAGAGAGTTTTAAATTTTGGCAAAAAGATCGAGATGAAGTGAACTTGGAGAGGTATAAGGAAGCTAAACGTGAAACTAAAATGGTAGCTAGTGAGGCCAAGGCAAAGGCATTTGAGGAGTTATATTGGCGACTTGACACTAAGGAAGACGAAAGACATATATTCAAACTTACCAAAGCCAAAGATAGGCGGACCAAGGACTTGAACCAAGTTAAATGCATTAAGGATGAGGATGAAAAGGTATTAGCAAAGGAAGAGGAGATAATGAAGCATTGGAAGAGCTACTTTTACAAGTTATTTAACGAAAGAAGCAATAGTGACATACAATTGAGGCAGCTTACCACTTCTAGGGAAGAATTTAATCATATGTGTTACAGGAGAATTAGTAGGGAAGAAGTAAAAAAATTATTGAAAATGATGAATGGAAAAACAGTTAGGCTAGATGATATCTCTATTGAAGTTTGGAAGTGCTTGGAGGAGGATGGCATAAATTGGTTGATGAAACTTTTTAACGTAGTGTTAAAAAGCAAAAAGATGCCTGATGCATGGAGAAAAAGTATCCTTATACCCATATACAAGAACAAAGGAGATATTCAGAATTGTGTGAACTACCAAGGGTTTAAATTGATGAGCCATACGATGAAATTATGGGAGAGAGTTATTAAGAGAAGATTAAAAAAGATAACAAACGTTTTAGAGAATCAATTTGGTTTTATGCCAGAGAGATCAACCA
>JAVXUM010000004.1:11964840-11979725 GCA_035590655.1 Pouteria glomerata
AATATCGCATTTAAATACTGTTATTTACATTCTAGCATTTTAATTTTTGTCTTTACTTTATTGCCTTTAAATATAGCACTTTAATTTTTATTTCTTTTACTTCAATTAATTTTAATACAAGCCAAATCAATCAAGCAAACTAAAATTTGATTTCCCCCCTTTTTTTAACCACCTGAAGTGATTGAAATTAACTTAATAATAAGTGTCGCCTTAAGTCATCACCTAATCAATTAAATTAAGAAATTAAATCTAACTCTCCATGGACTTGACCCAGACTCAAACCGATTTATTTTTCTAAACTTGACTCCTACACTTGGGATAAGTAAACACCTAGCTCGTCATTTTTTTCTTCACCTGAACCTTGACTTTGGTTACCATCATTTGCCCCTACCTTACACACAACATCTTCAATATCACATCTTGTGACAGTATGTACTTTAACCCAGTGGTTTCTTTGTAATACCCTACACTTTTGGAGTAAATGAGGATTAGGAAATATATCCTAGTGTAATATCCTATATTTTTTAAATGCATCTATATGATAAATTTCACATGTCTTGATGATGATTTGCATTCTAAGTTAGGGGATAGTGTTAGTATTCAATTTTTACTTAAAAAGGATGAAATTTGAACTTGTTTAGAAACTCAAATAGATTAAGTTAATATTAGTTTAAGGTTAGTAATTTAAATTCCCTAATTGCCTAAATTAGTTTAAATAATTAGAAAAGAAATTCTAAGTGTTAGAAAACTTTAAGTGTTAGGAACTTAGTTTAAATTGTGAAGTGAATTTCTTATGTTCTAGGGGCAGAATGGTAATTTGAATTATGGTGGAAGAAGAGAAATTCCATGGAATGGCCAGCCAAGAATGAAAAAGAAAATTCAAATTGGTTAGTAGAAGAAAAAGTATGAAATTTTGGCTAAGTGGAAGAATTTGCCCCAATTTTAACTTAGTCAAAGTATGTAATTTTGACTACAATTTACATGAACCAATAGAAGACAAAGAGGTGATAATTTGGAAGCCATTTGACCGGCCAAAAGAGGAGAGGAAGGGTGTAAGTCGTTTGGAAATGGCACATGGCCGAATGAAGCATTTTTGGTCCATCTAGAATAGTCTTTATGTGTCTAGGTGTCCAAGTGATTTAATTTAGTGGGGCCTATTCATTTAATTGGAAGAAACTTAATTGTGATGGTATTAATTAATTGAGGACCAAGTGAATTAATTTCATTGGTTCATGCATTGACTTGGTTAGTGAAAGAACAAACCATACCTGGGTAGCATTTAAAGCCATTCGGTCAAACCATTTGAAAGGCATAAGGCATTCAGCCAAGGCTAGAAAGAAAAGAGAAATTGAAGAGAAAAATAGAAGAAAAGGGAGATGAAGAAAAGAAAGAAAGAAAAAAGAAAAAAAAAAAAAAGGAAGAAGAAGAAGAGAAGAAAAATGAAAATAAGAGGAAAAAGAGGAAGAACATCAAGGAAGATCAATTTAACCCAAAAGTGGTAAGTTGGCTTCTACTTTGTTTTAATTAATTTTAGAGAAGAGTTAGGGTAAATCTTGGAAAGGAGAAATTAAATAAAAATGGTGTTCTTTAGGAATTTTTAGAGAATTAAATGAAGGAAGAAGAGAATTGAAGAAAGAGGTGGAAATTGTCAAGTTGGAGAGCTTAGGAGCAACCTTACTTCCTTCTTGAAATTTTTGAAGATTTTAGCTAAATTTTGAGGTAGGGATTCTCTACTCCATTCTATACATATATTTGTGTGATATAGAAGTGTTAGAATAGCAAAATATAGAGGATTGGATGAATTGGAAAAATTCTTGCGAGATTAGTGTTTACGTGAACTTGAATTGATTAGAAACCTAACTTGTGTGATAGCTGTAATTTCTGGGTTTTTGGCACCTTTAAAACAGAAAATTTGTGACTTAAAAACCCTAGGTTTTCATTTAATTTGATTTCCTAATGTGTGTAAAAAATTTGGGATGAAAACCTAGTGTTTTAGTGACCTAAGTCCTTGGAATTCTACAAAATTCTATACCCTGTTCAAGTGCCGTAAATTTCAGCTTTTTACCACTTATTTGGACTCTAATTAACACTTAGAAACTTTGTTCTAAAAGGTAGGAAAGATACCTAAAAGGTGTGCACTTAAAGTTAACAAATCGGCATGTAATGGAACTGAAAAATCCTGCACACTCATGCTTGATAAAAACAGAATTTTTCCATGTTTAAATTGATCTAATGATGTTGGAAATTGAGTAGATGCATTGATGTGGTGTTATATGTTTATTTGGTATGCTTGTGTAGCTATTAATTTATAATGCACCATTGCAAGTTGGAAAATGAATATATGAAATTTATGTAAACTAGTAAAGAAAATTATGGAAATATAATGGAAAAGAAACGAAAATTTTGATTGATTGTTTGGCCGAGGTTTGGGTTACAGAAAATACGAAGGGTCTTGAGATACTCTCGGGTTGAAAGTCCCGGAACCTGTGCAGAGTTTGGTTTTCATGCAGTGGGTTTGATTTGGACTGTAATAACCATGAGGTCTAATATTGTAAATTTAATATGATGACAACTAATTTATCTTTTACTTATATATTATGATTGAATTATACAGTCCGGGTTTTATATTGCTTATCAGGTTTCCGATGTTATAGTAGTGGGTCCCATTACGTGACCGTTGTGTATGCTCTGATATAATGACCAAGTTGTGCATAATGTGTATGTTTATCACTTACATTACGTGACCGTTGTGTATACTCTGATATAATGACCAAATTGTGCATAATGTGTATGTTTATCAGTTACTTCTCGGGTTCTTAGATCCGGGGCGTGACAAGACCTACTTGTTGAAGAGGAGCACGAGGGTGTTGTCACTTGAGCCAACAACACCCATGCATGTTGTCATCTAGGCCAACAACACAATTCATGTCCCTGCTTCTTCCTCCATTGGTTCTACTCTGTGTCGTTGAGCGCAGCGGTGTCGTCATCCCAAACAATGACATTGAGCATATTTTGGTAAATTCTTCCACACATGCCGATTTACGTATGCGCTATAATTAATATATATAGTTACGTAAAAATGCCATTTTTTGTTATTGGTACAATGCGTAGTACCTCTAGACCTAGTAAATAATAGTGAATTCATGATTTGAATTTTTTAACGCATAGCGACAAAAAGAGGTACAATAAAAGAGAAATATAAATAATGTGGTCCTCTAAGTTCAATCACCATGCACTATTTTGTTTTCCCTAGTAAGCTAGAGGTAACTAAATATACAAAAAGGCACAGAAGAGGGCGCCAAACATGTAAAGAAGCAAATAGACTACGGTAAGACTATGGAACCATAGACTATGGAAACAAAAAAGTAACAATAAAGGAGGTCTATGAACTTGAAAAATTGAGACACACACATAAAAGCCTAAAATCTATACACACTAAGAGTTTGTTGCAAAAGTTTTAGACATGGAAACCCTAGATCACTTTTGCAATCTAATGCAATGAATCAAAATAAGAAACACACAAATAGAACATAGAGGTTTACGTGGTTCGATGATTTGCCTACATCCACGGGCAGAGGATCTGATTTTCAATTATCAAAGAACTCCACAAACAAATTACAAAGAAAATTCGTAAAACCCTAAACCTTTGACCCTAAATCAACTCTTTACCTCTGGTGTACAATAAAACCCATAGATATAGGTACAATTTAATTGGACAAAACGGGCCTTCATAAAGCCCTGATTAAAAACTACAAGAGGTCAGGCTGGGCAAGACTCCCAGCAAGCCCAACGAGCAAGCCAACCAACGCGATATTTTTGTACATCTCCTCACTACAGATCAAATCTTGTAATTCCCCAACCTTCAATGTGTTCACTGTGACGAATGAGCCATACTCTAACCACCTCCACCTTGACGAGTAGTCACCCCTTAAGAAACTGTATACTACAAACTCCAACTTGAACACACATAGGTTAGGGTTGTCTCCCATTTAGCAACTAGAAACATGAATCAAGTCCAAGCAATGCTTGAACTTATCCGCGGCAAGTGACTTTGTCAACATATCTGCAACATTCTCTGAAGTATGAATCTTCTCCAAATTGACTTCACCAAAACCAATCAACTCCCTGATCTTGTGAAACTTCACATCAATGTGTTTGGTCCTCACATGATAAACCTAATGCTGTGCCAACTAAATGGCACTCTGACTATCACAATCCAACCAAATGCTTTCTTGTTGTATACCTATTCCCTAACTAATCCTCTCAAACACAATACTTCCTTAGCTGCCTCAGTCAATGTCATATATTCTACTTCAGTAGTAGACAATGCAACAAGAGACTGCAATGTAGATCTCCAACAAACTGGTCCTCCCGCAAGTGTAAACACATACCCTGTCACAAACCTTTTGTCATCCACATTCCCTAACAAACCCTACAACTTAAGCTCTCTTTCTACCTAGCAGAAAGAATCCCATAATCTGTTGTACCCTTTGAGTATTTAAAAATCCACTTTACTACTTTCCAATGCTTTGTCTGGTTTTATCATGTAATTACTATGCTCACTGCATGATCTAAGTCGGTCCTAGTACATAATATGGTATACATCAAGCAACCCACTACACTAGTATAAAGCACTTTTGACATGTCAACAATTTCTTCCTGTGTCTCCGACCACTATCTGGCTGATAACTTGAAATGACCCACGCGTGCTTATCAGTTTTACGTCCAACATGTTAAACTTTTCTAGCATCTTGCAATATAATTTTTCTTAGACACCCAAAGCTTACCAGCTTGCCTATCTCTACGGATCTCCATTTTAAGTATCTTTTTTGCAGCACCAAAGTCTTTCATGTCAAATTCCTTGCTCATCCTTGCTCAATAATGAATTTAACGTGTGGACCTCTACCATACTCTTTGTAGCAATTAACATGTCATCCACATAAAGCAGTAGATAAATGCATGAACCATCCTCAAGACATCTCAAATAAACACAACAGTCATACTCACACCATGTATAGTCAATTTGAAACATGTAAGTGTCAAACCTTCTATACCATTGCCGTGGAGACTGTTTCAGCCCATACAAAGATTTATTCAACCTACAAACTAGATGTTCTGTGCCTGGTTGCTCAAATCCTTCAGATTGATCCATATAAATATCTTCCTCCAATGTGATTTGGAGGAAAGCTATCTTCACGTTAAGCTGCTTCAACTTCAAGTCATGATGTGCAATAAGAGCCAAAACTGTCCTGATGGAGGTATGTCTGACAATTGGGAAAAAGACCTCATCATAGTCAATTCCCTTCATCTGTGAGTACCCTTTTCCCACCAACCATGTCTTAACCATTTACCCTCTTTCTCTGAAACTGCTTCCTTCTATCTATAGACTCACTTGCAACCAATTCATTTCTGCGCCTTAGGCAAGCTCACTAAATCCCAAGTCTTGTTCTTGTGCAATGACTCCAACTCTTCTGCCATAACTTTCATCCATCCATGCCTTTCAAAACTGCTCGCTGCATTCTAAAAACTAGATAGACCTCCACAACTAGTTGCCAATGCATAAGCCACAAAATCATCAAAACCGTACCTGACTGGTGGTTTTGTGTTGCATCTAGGTCTATCGGTAACTATGCTATGAGGTAGCTGATCTATCTCCTTCCGTGGATGACCATTGTCTTTCTCTAAACCATTCAGCACCACCTCCACAGCCTACTTGCTACTTCTTCCTTCTGAATTCCCTTTCTACTCTTCTTTCAAAGCTTTCAGTATGTCTTACTCATCAAGCACTACATCCTTGTTGATCATCACTTTCTTGCTCACTGGATCCCACAATTTTTACCGTTTCACACCTTTCTTGTAGCCAAGAAATATGCACCTTTTAGATTTGAGATCCAATTTGGACCTTTCATCAATAGGAATATGAACATAAGCAAAACACTCAAAAATTTTAATTACAGAATAGTCTACCTCTTTCCCTACCACACCTTCTTCGCAACTTTTCCATTCAATGCCGAATTAAGTGATCTATTGATGATCTAGCAAGCCATTACAGCCTCTAACCAGAAATTCTTAGGAAGCCCAACATTTAATCTCATATACCTTGCTCTTTTTGTAATAATCCTATTCTTCCTCTCTACTATCCCATTCTGTTGTAGTGTCTTTTTCACTGTGAAGTGTTTTTTCCACTGTGAAATGTCTTCTGATGCTATGCTCCTCGCAGAACTTCAGGAATGTTGTTTCCTTGTACTCCGTATGATTGTCTATTCTCAAGCACTTAACTTTCCTTCTAATCTGGCTCTCCACTTCAGATTTCCACAGCCTAAACTTTTCAAAAACTTCAGACGTGCATCATGAAATAAACCAAAACCTTTTTTGAGTAGCCATCAATGAATGTCAAGAAATACATTGATCCACCATATGAAGCAACTCTATTCAGCCCCCAAATATCAGAGTGTACGTAGTCAAGAATACCCTCTATCTTGTGAATAGCAATCTTTAACTGAACTTTACACTGTTTTCCGATCACACAAAATTTACCAAAATCTAACTTACAAGATTTTACACCCTTCAACAAGTCCCTCGTGTGTAGCTCTGCCATGCCTATTTCACTCATGAGCCACGGCCGCATATGCCATAAGAGTCTCATCTTTCTCTAAGTCAGAATTTGTAGTTGCATGTGCTCCATCTACAACTGTACTCTCCAACAGCTTGTAGATATTTCTCTTAATTTTTTGACCTATCATGACAACCATAGAACCATTTGTGACCCTCAAAACTCCACCTTCAAACTTGTATGCATAACCATTCTAAGGTTCCCAAAGAAATCAAATTTTTCCTTGAATCAGGGATATGTCAAACATCACTCAAAGTTTTAATAGCACCATTACAAGTTTTAATCCTAATTGTGCCAATGCCAATGACCCAACACGAAGCATCATTCCCTATTAAAACTGAGCCACAACCAACTGACTTGTAATTGTGAAACCAATAGTCATGAGGACACGTAATAGAAGCATGCCAAATCTAAGATCCAAGAGTCCGTGAAGTGATCTAAACTACATAACACTGAAAGCAATTCACCACCACTGTCAGATTCCTCTAATGCAATGTTTGCAGAATTAGATGGAGTTTAAAAAAAAAAAAGAGAGAGAGAGAGAATTGAATGATTTTCTCCCTTCTCTCAAGTTAAATATATACTGAATTATTACAATCAAATAAGGAAATAAGAAAAAGATTACATGATCATTACTAAATAAGAAAGGACTAAAAAAGGAAACAAAATAAATTATCAATAATTCTAACACGGCCCCCTCAAGCTAGAGCATATAAATTAAAAATGCCCAAGTTAGAAGAAAGATTGAAATGAAGAACGAGGCAACGGCTTAGTAAGAAGATCAGCCAACTTGGAAGGAGATCGGACAAATAGAGTACTCAATTCCTTGCAAAGCAACAGATCCTGAATAAAGTGACAATCCACCTCAATATGCTTTATACCTTCATGAAACACTGGATTATTAACAATAAAGATTGCGACTTGATTATAACAATGCATAGTCATAGGAGCCAAGATATCAATACCAAAGTCACGAAGAAGAGATCAAACCCAAAGCATTTCAGAAACAGTATGAGTCATGGCACGACACTCAAGTTCGGCACTCAAACAAGCCACATGTTTCTTGCTACGCCAAGTAACCAAGTTACCTCCAACAAAGGTACAATAACCAAAGGTCGAACGACGATCAATTCAGCTCCCACCTCAATCACCATCACCATAACCAGTAACAGATAAAAAGGAAGAAGGATGATATAGAAGGCCACAAGCGGGGGAGTGCTTCAAATACCTTAAAATCCGACAAACAACCTCAACATGGGGACAGTGAGGATTATGCATAATTGGCTCACCACCCCCATAGTATATGTAATATCAGGATGAGTAACAGTGAGATAAATGAACTTTCCCACAAGACGTCGATAACTACTTACATTAGGAAAGAGTTCTCTTGAATTAGCATCCAGCTTAATAGAAGAATCCATAGGAATATTAGCAGGTCGAGCACCTAATGAAATACCCAGTGAGAAGCGAGCAATCTCGATCCTAAGAAAATAACAAAGTTTGCCAAGATCCTTCGTATGAAACTGAGCAGCAAAATACTGTTTTAAGTCCACAATCCCTGAAGCATCATCACCAAAAATAATAATGTCATCCACATAGGCAATTAAGACAATAATGTCAAAGGATGAACAGCATATAAACACAAAGTGATCAATAATAGAGCGAGTATATCCAACATCAAGAAGCACCAAGCTGAATCGATCAAACCAAGCCCGAGGAGATTGCTTTAAACCATATAAAGAACGCCATAAGCGACACACCAGATGCTCACAACTAGGAAAGCTATATCTCGAAGGTTGATCCATATAGACTTCCTCCTAAAGCTCTCTGTGGAGAAAGGCATTTTTAATATCATGCTAATGTAACAGCCAAGACTGACTAAAGCAACAACCAGAAAGATCCGAACTGAATTTAGGCAAACAACTGGAGAGAGTCTCAGAATAATCAACGCCATATGTTTGAATAAATTCTTTGGCAACTAATCATGCCTTAAGACGCTTAACCGAACCATCTAAGAGATATAACCATATAAACCTAGCAGCAACCAACATGTTGTTTTCCAGTGAGAAGAGGAGTGAGTTCCCATGTTTGATTTTAATGGAGAACATGCATTTCTTCATCCATTGTGTGTTTCCACCCCGGAATGGATAAAACATGTTTATAGGAAATAAGGACAGAAACAAAGACAATGCACTTACAAAGGAAGAAAGGATAGGAGAAAGTCGATGATAAAAAACTAAATTAGCAATAGGATGGCGAGTACAACTGTGTATCTTTCCGTAAAGCAATAGGCAAGTCAATTCTCACTAAATGGTCGATACTGCAATAGCTGCTCCCATAAACCCTTCAAGTGACCATAATAATCGAATAATGATTTCTCGCCTTGTTTTGCTGAAAATAACGCCTCATATAACTTAGACTCGAGAGATGTTGCTTTTCTGGGAGTAAAACTCTACAAGACAATCCCATATCTTTTTGAAAGAATCACAAAACTCTACTGTAGTGGCAACTGAATTCTTCAAACTAAGCTATAACAAGCCCATAACAATAGCATCCTCACTCATCCAAACACAATACTAGGGATCAGTAAAAGAGGGTGGCTCATCAATAATACATCGTAGTTTGTCTTTTCCCCAAAGGAATGTTTTCACTGCATGTGCCCAACTTAAATAATTCGCACCGTTTAATTTCATGGGTGTAATAGAACGAGGAACATCATCTGCCCTTAAGAATACAGCTTGAGGCATGATTTCACGTGTGTTTTCAGCCTTTGACATAACAGATAATAACCAGCAAAGATTAATTAAATTTTCAAAAACCCAAAGGACAACCAGGACAAGGGTCAAGAAAACAAATAAAGGTAACAAACCCTCCAGTCAAACGACTGATCATAGCAACTAAGCAAACGAATGATCACAGGCAACTAAGTAGCCTCTAACTTCATCAATAAATCAACTATAATAACAATTTACGGTGGTCTCACACATCAACGAGGTAGAAGCAGTCTGACCAGATGAACAACGAGCAGACAACATGAAGAGCTCACCGACTATGATCTACAGAGACACCATAGACTTCAATCAAGACATCAGCGATCAGAGGAAGTGACTCATCTACATCAAGCGAGCACCATCAAGGTCGTCTAAAGACCCCTGGAGATGCAAGTGTCATCACGCCCCAAAAAGGTCTAGGCGCGTGAGAACTACACAACAGAAGCTATTGGCACATGGGAGCACGTTAGTTAGTTTTCGGGGACGATATTAGGTGATCGGTGATCTTCGGCTGCCGACGACTCCTTTGGTGTGGTTGGAGATGGACTCCGATGATGGAAAGGCTGATCGGTGGCAGCAAGGGATAGAGATGAAGCAGACACTGTAAGACTAGAGTTCTCTTTTTTTTTTTTTCTTGGAATCAAACCATGCTCTAATACCAAGTTATAAAAAAAAAATAAAAAATAAAAAAAATAAAAGAAGAGAATTGGATGATTTTCACCCTTCTCCCAAATTATATTTATACTGAATTATTACAATCAAATTAGGAAATAAGAAAAAGATCACATGATCATTACTCAATAAGAAAGGACAAAAAAGAAAACAAAATAAATCATCAATAATTCTAACAGATGGTTCCTCTTATTTATTTTCCATCAACTCTTCCCTTATTCTTCTTCGGACAATCCTCTTGTAATGCCCCTTTTCATGACAGTTGAAACACTTGACATTGCCTCTATTTCTGAATTTTGACCTATTGCCATTTCTTCTCGTAGACTTACCATTCCTATCAACGGCCTAACCTTTTTCTTGGCTCCCTCCACGATCTTGATTACCTTTCACCATCAACCCTTCTCCTTGAGAGCTTTCAACGACATTCTGCTTTCACTGATAATACGTCAAGAGGGCAATAGTAACCTCCTCTGCTCCTAGGGTTTCTTTACCCGACATCAAAGTTGTAACCATGTGATCATAAAAAGCCAGTAGGGATGTTGAAGCATTAGTGCTTTGTCTACCTCCTCAAACTTCACATCAATCCTCAATAAATCACTAATAATCTGATTAAACAAACTAATATGTTGAGTAAGATCTAAACCCTTTGCCATCTTCAACCCGTTTAGTTTCTATTTCAGGAATAATTTGTTTGTTAGAGATTTAGACATATACTTGCTCTCGAGTTTCGACCATATAATTGCCAGAGATTCCTCATCCATGACTTGATACAAAACTTCGTAAGCCAAGCACAACCATATTGTACTCACAATTTTCATCTAGAGTTCTTCCCCATCATCAACGGACACCTTCTCTAGCTTCGTCTCGTTCAATGTCTTCACCAACCCCTGTCGAACTAACACGTCTTTCACTCATCTCTACCATAGCCCGAAGTTCCAGTTCCATCAAACTTCATAACTTCAAACTTACCGGAAGAGAAATTCATTACCATCGCAAACCTATAGCTCTGATACAACTTTGTTGCCATGAAAATTCCAGATGCGAAAACCTTGGATCAATTTTGCAATCTAATGCAATGAATCAAAATAAGAAACACACACAAATAGAACACAAAGGTTTATGAGGTTCGGCAATTTGCCTACATCCACGGATAGAGGATTTGATTTTCAATTATCAAGGAACTCCATGAATAGAGTTGAAGAATACAAATTACAGAGAGAATTCGTAAAACCCTAAGCCCCTTAAAAACCCTTGAAAACCTAATTCAACTCTCTATCTCTGGTGTACAATAAAACCCATATATATAGGTACAATTTAACTGGATAATACGAGCATCTGTAAAGCCCTAATTAAAAACTACGAATCTCGCCCAGCAAGCGAGCCAGCCAGCCAGCGTGATACTCCTGTACACCTCCATACTGCGAGTCAAACCCCACAATCCCCCAACCTTCTATAGGTTCCTTGCGAGTAATGAGCCATACTCCAACAAATGACATAGCTATGTTTGTTTCTCTTCAGCCCTAGGCTGAGTTAATATTGCAATCCTATTGGTTTTTCTCTCTAATATCATCTGTAGTTGTTACTTTTCCTTTGCTGCATTAAGTATAGTTGTGTTTTGGTAATGATCTTATGATTTAATGATTCAAGTGATCAATGGCTCAAGTGATCAATGGCTTTAGTTTAAGATCGGTGAGATTGATTCCCATCAATCGATAGTAAATCAAATAGTTTTGTTGACAACTTTAACATTTGTTAGGCCATTTGGTACCAACTGTTAAACTAGATAAATAGCTGAAATTTATGAAATAGCTAAAAAATCGGTTCCTGGGTCCCGAAAGGACAAAACATATTTAATGCCCTAAAAAAGTGGATTATTAAATTAGCTACAAATGAAACTTAGTCACTCAATAGATAAATATATCCCCTTCGGGATTGGATGCCATAGATGTAGATAACGAAATATTTGCATAATATTCATATGCAGGGCAAATTTATTGAACTAACAGGTGATTTGAAGCATTTCACTAACATCATTGCAGTAAAATCTCTCTCCAATAAAACATGTCCAATGGCTTCAGTTACTCAATAGAAAAATATAACTCCTTCGGGCTTGGATGCCATAGAGGTAGATCACGAAATATCTACATAATATTTATATGCAAGGCAAATCTATTAAACTAACAAGTGATTTGAAGCATTTCACGATCATTCCAATGAAATCTCTCTCCAATGAAACAAGTCCAATGTCTATCAGGCAATGTAAAATTATGTCCCAAAGCCGAACTAAAAATGAACGTAGCATGTAGTTCACAGTGGGCAAAATAGGTTATCATCTTTACAGTCTAGCGAGCATGTCAATGAGTCTATTTATTTCCCTCTATTCTACTTTAATTTAGGGCAAGTTTGTTCCAAACATAACACTTCCTAAAGGCTAGAATAAAATTTTAGGTTCCAAAAGTCAAGAAAAAAATAATAAAATAATAGGCTATTGGTCTTCTAGTGTGATCAAAAGTTCAACTATTTGGTTATTGGTTTGATGATCAGTTCTTTATTTTTAGTTTTTGAAACTGCATTTGATTGTCTTATTTTTTATCTTATTTTCTAGAAATCCATACCATGGCTGCATTTGGAGCCCCAACAAAAACCAAAAAAAATCAAAAGTGAAATTTTTTTAGAATTTGGAGTGTAAAAAAATTATTTTGAAATGATAATTGAATGATTATATTTGATTTGATATAAACTTGTTAAAAATTATATAAAGTGACATGACAAAATATTAGTAGAGAATTTTGAAAATTTTAGAATTTTATAAAAATTTTTGGTACAAATATCAATTCAACTTTTTTTAAAAATTCTACCAAAATCAGTTGAAACGCTGGCAGAATTTTTAAAAAAGTTAAAATTTTTTAAAATTTGAAAAAGTTAAAACTTTTTAAAATTTGAAAAGTTAAAACTTTTGAGGTTTTTTGAAATTTTTTGAGTTTGATTGATGCTCCAAACGCACTCTAAAGAACCAAAAAATCTGAGAAAATGGCTTTCTTTGGTTTCGAAACCAAATTTGTCTTTTTTTAAGGGGGGTTTGAGAAAAGATTTTAGGTATTTATATTAAAAGAAAAGAGTAAAAGTGAGATTTGGCTGACCTAGAAAATTTGGATGCTTTCACGGGGCGTGAGGTTCTCGCGGTTTGCTCGCGAGATGCACTGAAATTTAGCTAGCTAGGCTCCGAAGGTCACATGCTGCTCAATGGTAAGAGGAAGTAGCGAGCTGCTCACGAGGCGCACTAATTTTTGAATAATCTTTTTCAAGTTACAACAGGGATTCTAGCAGGCAAGAGAAAGCCTCGAGCTTCTACCAAAGCACAAATCCTTCATTTATTCATGTGTTCTTCCCCCAAACTTCTAACATAGCATACAAATACTCTTTGACACGTGTTGGTATACCATTACATTGATCTTGTGACATTTTTAAGTCTAATAATGCCTTATACAAACAAAGTGTTTGCCCAGTGATTGCCAACGTAAATTACACCTATACAAGCGCCAACTATCTAGGAAAATACATTTTTCAAATCAATTTTCTAAAATCAATACCAAACATGTTTTTTTGAGATATTCTATCGGACTGTTGAGTAACAACAGTGGGAAAATAAATAGAAACCCTCACATCTAATCGACCAATTAAACAACTACCAAGGCAATTTTACAGGCTACAGCTAATCAACCAAGTAAACAGAATGAAAATACATACATTAATATATATACTTGCACAAACAATTCCATAAATTTTTCAAAACAAATAAAAATGATGTGGGTAAAATTGGAAAATGAAACACAATCACTTAAAAGCCAACGTTTCACCGGATACACCAATTTTCGTTCGACCAATAATAGGAAAACCTCGAAATTTCAAACAGGTAGCCTTTTTATTTATAAAGAGAAACCAGAGAAATGCGTGTGTGGAGAAAAGAGGAGGATGAAATTATTTACCAATGCTCTATAACGATGGTCTTAGTCACAGAACCATCATCACCATCGACAGTGATCTTTGCAGCTGCTCCTTCGGCGATTATCTTGCTTTCCTTGCCTGCCTCTCCTTGTCCTTGGTCGGACTTGTGGCTACTGGTCTTGGCCTTCTTCGTCCTGGGCAACTCCGATGAATCAGCGGCCGAGTTAACTTTGAGCCGGCGACTGGAGCTCCGAGTCACTCTCGACGAGATCCTGTTACGGTTACTTTGAGCCTTCTTCTCTTCTCCATCGCTTCCCCGTTTCTTGGGTGCCATTCGATGTTCCTCCTCTTCCTTCTATATATCTCTCTCTCTCTCTCTCTCCACGTTTCTCTGCCTCTATCCCCCTTTTTATGTTTTTTTTAACCTTTTCCTTCTTCCATGCCCGTTAAAATAACCAACAGGATAAGGTATATATAAATTAATAAATATGCAGTTGACATGATAGATCACTGAAGTAACCACTGGTTCCACCTTATTACCGGCGCTTCGGGATATTTTACTACTCCCGCCCACACGATTAGTTTCCCGCGCTTTTTAACGATTAGGATTCTCTGAGAACGTGGAGGGGGCTCACCAAGCGTTTATAATTTTTTTCCATTTTTGAGAGTGTTTGTCAACCCAAATTTTAAGTAATTTTTGATAATTTTTTAAATTATAATTTTTAATATGTTTGGTAAATAAAAATAAAATTTTTAGTAAAAAATATAACTTTTAAATATTTAGTAAAATATTACTGTAACAGAATAGAAAAGTGACAATTTTTGTATATTTGGTAAAATTTTTTACTGTGACAAAACAAAAAATGAGAAAAAGTGGGGCTCAC
>JAVXUM010000004.1:11979825-11993077 GCA_035590655.1 Pouteria glomerata
TGAATTCAATTATATTATTTATTAAAATAATTTATTTTAATAAAATATTTGAATAAAATAATTTATTTTTATATGATATAAAGAAAAATAGATTAAATTTAAAATTGATAAAATATTTACAACGAAAAAAGAAAATAGAGTGAAAATATTTTTTTATTTATGTTTTTATTTTCTTAAAAATAAAAAAACGTAAATAGATTTAATAAATATATTTTGTTATAAATTTATAAAATTTTAAAATTAAAAATAAAAAAATAAAAAATAAAAACGTTACTGAACGGTGCTTGCCATCTTCTTCCCATCCAAATTTTTTTTTTTAATGTGGATATGGAGCAACTATTATTTATTAGGTTGCTTTGGTTGTACAGTGTTATTGGGTCGATTTGTATCCAACGGGGAATGGATCCGACCAGTCTAGCTCCTGTTTTAATGTGGGTCAAATTACGATTTTACCCTGATTATCTTTCTCGCTGTTGTCCCTCGCTCTTCCTTTGTCGAGTGCTTCTGTTGGTCACGGCGGCGTGTGTAATAAGATGCAGCGACCACCGAGCAACGGGTATCACTACCAGCAGCAAAACGGTGGTCGACTCACTCAGAGAGACCACAAGTACCGTAAGGGCAATCGTGGGGGTCGCAGGTCGCGTGACTACGGCGATGGCATTGCAACTAGGGTTTCTGCTCCCGACAGAGACACCCCTCCTCCTTGTACGGACTTTGACAGGGCCTATTTCCATTCTTACTCTCACGTTGGTATTCACGAAGAGATGATAAAGGTATCATTTTACACTCTTCGCGCGCACTATCTTTTTTTTTTTTTTTTGGTTTGTCTAGTAAGAACTGCATTTTTTTTTCTGATTTTGATTGTGTTTTTGTATTTTTACTTTGTGTCTTGTTCCTGCGATTCGTTTGACATTTATTTGGGTATCTTTTGTTCTCTATAAGTTACAACCATTGATATCTTCGAAAAAAAGGTTACAACCATTGATGGGTTTGCAGGGGTCGGTTCTGGAACTTCGTGATGTACTGTTTACGTAATTGATCACTTTGTAGTGCTTGCATTTCTTTTTCTAGGTTTATTGAGGGAGGCCTTCACGGTGACTGTTTTGGTCAATTCTGCTTTGTGTCTTTACTTCATGCAGAAGCATCAATTCTGTTTTGATGCTCACTTTTTATTCGGGGACTTTACTGCATCTTACTGATTCTTCTCTGCTTCCGGTAACGTTCATGTTAAATATTAAACTTGATTTTATTGGTGAATTAATTCAGAATTTGAAGGGGTTACAAGTATTCAAATTTGGCTAATAAATTAGAGGAGTTATAGACAATAAATTATCAAAATTGTCTTTTGTTAGCATTTGGTTTTGCATAACGTCCAAAGGATTTAAAATAGCATTAGATGTCCTTTATTTAGTTTTTGATAATTTTCTTTTGAGGTATATAAATGGTAATGAACTTGAGCTACGAAGATATGAAAAAAAGTGAATAAAAATCTGAGTTATGAATTCCTCTTCTATTTCCTTTTTCTTTGTGCGTTTGTGTTCGTCTTGCTTCCAACAAAGTGGTTTCAAAGCGAGGTTTCAAGAAAATGTCTTCTAAAGCAGCCACTCTTTCTTTAAAATACCCACAACTCACCAAACTCAATCATGAGAATTTTGCAAGTTGGATGAAAACTATCCTTGGTTCTCAAGGATTATGGGAGATCATTGAGAGAGGATATGATGAGTCCCAAAATGAGGGGACTTTGACAGCAGTCCAACAGGAAGTGTTGGAAAAAGAAAGGAAGAAAGATCAATGTGCACTAACCATCTTCCATCAAGGCTTAGATGATGACATGTTTGAGAAGGTTGCCCTTGAAGCCAACTCCAAGCAAGCATGGGAAATACTTTGAAACACCATTTGGGAGCTGAAAAAGTGAAGAAAGTGTGTCTTCAAACTCTAGGGGCTGAGTTTGAATCTCTTTTGATGAATGAGAGTGAATCCATTTCAGATTATTTCACAAGAGTCTTGGTGGTGGTGAATTAAATGAAGAGGCTTGGAGAAAAATTAGAAGGTGTTTGTGTCATTGAGAAGATTCTTTGCTCTCTCAACTTAAAATTCACCCATGTGGTAGTAGCCATTGAAGAGTCGGATTTGGAGGTCATGTCCATCGATAAATTAAATGGATCCTTACGGGCCCATGGAGAGAGAATGAACCGTGGCAAGCAAGTGCAAGTTGAGCAAGCCTTGCAAGCAAAGCTTTCATTGAAAGGCAAAGAGAAGCTTATGAAAATGGTGGAAGAGGCTAAGGACGAGGAAGAGGAAAAGGTCGAGGTTGTGGGTGAGAATGTGGACATGGTCGTGGAAGAGGAAGAGATGACAAAAATTCTTCTCAAGATGGAAGAAATCAAAATTCTTTAAGAGGTTGTGGAAAAGGAAGAGGAAGAGGAAGAGGAAGAGGAAACTATGAAAGATATAATGAGGTAAAGAATGAAAAAAGTCAAGTTGAATGCTATTCTTGCAGAATATATGGGCATTATTCTAGGGAGTGTCCAACCAAGAAAGTAGAAGAGGAGACATAGCTTATTATGCATAAGGAAGATCCGGAGGAGCCCGCCTTGTTCCTTACACTTAAGGAAGAACTTAGTGGTGAGAAGAGTACGTGGTATCTAGACAATAAAGCTAGTAATCACATGACCGGTGATAGAAGTAAATTTGTGGAACTTGACACCAAAGTGACGGTTTATGCGTGCTTTGGTGATGAATCAAAGGTGGAGATTGGAGGCAAAAGCACAACTTTGTTTGAGGCAAAGAATGGGAGCCATAAGATTTGTCCTAATGCTTATTACATTCCTAAAATGAAAAATGACATTTTGAGTATTGGGCAACTTATAGAGAGTGGTTACAAAATTAACATGAAAGATCGCTTTCTTTGGCTTAGAGATAAAGAAGGGAATCTTATTGCTAAGGTTTCTATGACAAGAAATCACATGTTCTTGCTCGATATGAAGACCATTGGAGCCATTTGTTTGAAGACTTGTGTTAAAGAGCTATCATGGATTTGGCACATTAGTTATGGGCATCTAAATTTTGGTGTGTTTAAAGACTTGGGAGCAAAGAAGATGGTGAAAGGTATTCCAATATTTGATCACCCTGATCAATTATGTGAAGCTTGCTTACTTGGTAAGCATTCAAGAAAGAGTTTTCCTAAGCAATCCAAATCAAGAGCCACTAAGCCACTTC
Source organism: Pouteria glomerata (assembly GCA_035590655.1). Classification (NCBI taxonomy): domain Eukaryota; kingdom Viridiplantae; phylum Streptophyta; class Magnoliopsida; order Ericales; family Sapotaceae; genus Pouteria; species Pouteria glomerata. The sequence continues at coordinate 11,983,045 of JAVXUM010000004.1, forward strand.
AACTTGTTCATGTAGATGTTTGTGGTCCAATTAAGCCTACATCTCTTTTTTGAAGCAAAAGAGTGAGGCTTTTGAGGCATTCAAAAAATTCTAAACTCTTCTTGAAATTGAAAGCGGCTATGAGATCAAGTCTCTAAGAACTGGTAGAGGTGGAGAGTTCACTTCCAATTAATTCAAGGCTTTTTGGGAGACACATGGAATTCACTGTTTCTTGACTGTTCCTAGATCTCCACAACAAAATGGAGTTGTCGGAAGGAAGAACCGAACAATCCTCAATTTGGCAAGAACCATGTTGAAAAGCAAGTCAATGCCATAAGAGTTTTGGACTGAAACAATTGCATGTACAGTTTCTCTCTCCAGTCATTCACCTACCAAAAGTTTGAAGGATGTGATGCCACAAGAAGCATGGAGTAGACGGAAGCCAAATGTGTCACACTTGCGAGTCTTTGGGTCTATTGCCTATGTTCAAGTTCTAGAACAATAGAGATCAAAGCTTGATGAGGAGTAAGAAGGTTGTGTTTATTGGCTATGATGAGAACCTAAAAAGGTACAAGTTATTCAATCCAAGTAATGATGAGAACCTAAAAAGGTACAAGTTATTCAATCCAAGTAACATCAAGGTCATGATGATCAGGGATGTTGAATTTGAAGAAGATGCAACATGGGATTGGAGTGCACAGGTTGAAGTTGCTTATGATTTTCTCCCCTACTTTGATGAAGAAGAAACTCTAGTATAAGAAGTCCAAGGTGAAAGTGAACCTTTAACAATAGCAGCGTCATCCTCTACAACATCATCATCTTCTCCTTCATCTAGCTCAAATGAAGACCTTGGTAGATATCAAAGTCTCATGGATATCTATGAAGAAACTAAAAGGTTAGACAATGAGAATTTGTTTTGCTTATTATGTAATAATGATGAGCTTTTGAGTTTTGAAGAAGCTGTGAAAGACAAGAAATGAATACAAGCCATGGAGGTGGGAATTCAAGCCATTAAGCAGACCAACACTTGGGAGCTTGCATCACTTCCAAATGGCCATCAAGCGATTGGAGTAAAATGAGTGTATAAAATCAAGAAGAATTCCAAGGGTGAAGTAGCAATATACAAGGCGGGACTCGTTGCAAAGGGTTATAAGCAAAAACAAGGTATTGACTATAAAGAGATTTTTGCTCCTGTTACTCTCTTGGAAACAATCTGACTACTGCTATCACTTGTAGCACAAATTTAATGGAAGATCCATTAAATGGATGTCAAGTCCGCTTTCTTGAATGACCATCTTGAGGAAGAGGTTTATATTGACCAACCTTCAGGTTTTGTTGTTGCAGATTAGGAAGACAAGACACTGAAGTTTAAAATAGCTTTATATGGATTAAAGCAAGATCCAAGATGTTGGAATAGTCAACTTGATAAGTGTTTTCAAGAGAATGGTTTCATTAGATGTATTCGCTAATATGCACTCTTTGTGAAGAAGGAAAATAAAGATATATTATTTGTTTGTGTCTATGTGGATGATCTCATATTCACAGGAAACAATCAAATGATGTTTGAAGATTTTAAGAAGGCTATGTCTCAAGAGTTTGAGATGAGTGATATGGGACTTATGTCCTATTACTTGGGATTTGAAGTTAAGCAAATGGAGGATAGGATTTTCACTTCGCAAGAAGGTTATGCAAAGGAAGTGCTAAAGAAGTTCAATACTTTGGATTGCACTCCCGTCAACATGCCTATGGAGTGTGGAGTTAAAACGTTTTTGGAGGAAGGGCTACAAAAGGTTTATCCAACATTATTCAGAAGTCTTGTGAGAAGCTTAAGGTATTTGACTTGTACTAGACCTGACATTTTATTTTCAGTTGGACTTGTGAGTCGCTTTATGGAGAATATGTCTGAGATACACAAGAAGGCAGCCAAGCAAATTCTTTGCTATATTAAGGGTACTCTTGAGTATGGAATTTCTTATTCAACTCAAATGAGTTCAAGTTGTTGGGCTATTGCGATAGCGATGATGTTGGAGAGATTGATGATAGGAAGAGTACTACAGGGTTTAGTTTCTTTTTAGGAAATAATGCAATTTCTTGGTGTCTAAGAAACAATTTATAGTCACTCTTTCAACTTGTGAAGCTGAGTACATTGCTGCCACTCTTGTGCTTGTCATGCAATTTGTTAAAAATATTGTTGAAGGAACTCTATTTTGAGCAAAGTGAAGCTATCAATATTAGGAAGTATAACAAATCAGCTATTGCTCTGGCAAAGAATCCGGTGTTTCGTGATCGAAGTAAGCATATGGAGACAAAGTATTGTTTCATTCGACAATGCATTGAGGACATGCGCATAGATGCAGAGTATGTAAAGTAACTTGATCAAGTTGCTGATATTTTCGTCAGGCCTCTCAAACATGATACTTTTTTAAAGTTGAGAATGATGATCGGTGTTGGAAAGATACCAAGTTTAAGGGGGAATGTTAAATATTAAATTTTACTTTATTAGTGAATTATGGGAGAGAGTTATTGAGAGAAGATTAAGAAAAATAACAAACGTTTTAGAAAATCAATTTGGTTTCATGTCAGGGAGATCAACCATAGAGGCTATATCTTCTTCTTAAGGAGGTTAATGGAACAGTATAGAGAAGGTCAAAAAGATTTACATATGGTATTCATTGATTTGGAGAAGGTTTATGATAAGGTTTCTAGAGAGATTTTATGGAGAGTATTGGAAAAGAAAGGAGTGTGTATCGCGTATATTAAGGCGACAAAGGATATGTATGATAGAGCTGGGACATCTATACTGACAGTTGGCGGAGAGACTAACAAGTTTCCTATTACGATTGGTCTACACCAAGACTCAGTGTTAAACCTATACTTGTTTGCCCTAGTTATAGATGAGATTACTAGACATATTTAGGATGAGGTGCCATGGTGTATGTTATTTGCAGATGATATTGTTTTAGTAAATGAAACGAGAAAAGGAGTGAATGCTAAACTAGAATTATGGCAGGAAACGTTAGAGGCAAAAGAGTTGAGGCTCAGTCGTTGCAAAACGGAATACATGGAATATAATTTTATCCAAAATAAGACTACTAGTAGTATAGAAGTAAGTTTGGGCACTCAAAAGATTGTAGAAAAAGAAAATTTTAGATACCTTGGATCTATGGTACAACAAGATGAAAGGATTGAAACGGATGTAAGTCACAGAATTTAGCCTAGGTAGACCAAATAGAGAAGTGTTTTAGGTGTCTTGTGTGATCGAAAAGTTCCCCTCAAAGTGAAAGGAAAGTATTATAAGGTGGCGGTAAGACCAGCGTTATTATATGGATCAAAGTGTTGGGTAGTAAAGCATAATCATGTTCAGAAGATGGCAGTTGCGGAGATGAAAATGTTAAGATGGATGTGCGGGATAATAAGGAGAGATAGAATTAGCAACGAGGAGATTAGAGACAAAGTAGGAAAAGCACTGATTGAAGATAACATTTGAGAGAATCAACTAAGATGGTTCGGTCATACTAGAAGACGTCCAACGGAGGCACCGATTAAAAGATTTGAAAGTATGGAGATTGCCAAGAGTAGAAGAGGGAGAGATAAAGGGAGAGGGAGAGGGAGACCCAAGAACTGTTGAAGAGTAATTATTAAACATGACCTTGTCTATATAAATTTATCAGAGAATATGGCCCTTAATAGATTTGATTGGCATAGTCAAATCCATATAGCCGACCTCACCTAGTGGGAAAAGGCTTGGTTTGATTTGGTTTGGTTTACTAAGTCTATTAGGACAAGTTTCAAACGCTTGTCATCATTCGAATGGGGCCCGAACCCCTATTTCTTTTTTAATGACGTTTGAACACCTGCTACCATTCGAACAGCGTTCAAACACCAAGGCTAGGCAATCTTTGAAATTTTGTACTAAAACATTGATCAAACTCTTTTGTTAAGCCCATACCCTTGGTTAATAATTTTGAAATGGTTTTAGCCACAAAGAATCGTGTTGTTTGGAATTATGAGAACTTATAGTAAAGCATACTTGCATTTAACATTGAGAATTATTGTTTAGTGATTATTATGTATGATTGAGCATATCATGTGCATGGAGTTGTATTACACCATCTAATTTATGTCATAATTATTGATTTGGCCGAAAGTGCAATATTATTATTGTTAATGTGCTGAGACACGGTCATACGTATGGATGGGATCTATTGATTTCTAACAAATGATAAAATTAGATTTTCTAAAATACCGGATGATCCCCAGTCAATATATATGAGTAGAAATTAGTTTTTGGTGTTAGGTCATTAATTCAGAGTTATGTTATGAGATGATTATTCGGATTGCAGCCGGATCTTGCTAGAGATTAACAGATGCCCGACATTGGGTGTAACACTACTAACCAGCAAAAGGGTCAAGGGTGTAACATGGTTCTCCTAATTTTTTGCTGATTGGGGTGTAACAGGCTCCCAACAGTTATTCATATTTGTATTGCGAGAGTATGTAATATTGTTTTCCACCAATACACACCGTGAGGAGCTGCAACATGATTCTCCCACAAGTGCCAAGTTTGTATATATATTGGTTAGTTTCTTGTTAGAAATTAACAGATGCCCGACTAGAGGTGTAATGCGGTTTCCTAGCAAAAAAGTCAAGAAGTGTAACATAGTTCTCCTGAGTCTTAAATGATTGGATAGATGGTGGATTAGAAATTGTTTTAGCATTACATTCCATTCCATTATCCCCACTTGTATAAGATTGCATTTATTATTATCTGTATGAGTTAATGAATGATCATGATTGTGTAAATGAACTTATGGTGAGCTTGGGTATAAAGGTAAGAACTATGGCGACCAGATTCCTAAAAAGGGATACATAGGTAGCTTAGGTCTGAGCAGTCTGAGTTCAATCTTAACTTTGCTTAGTTATTATTGTGTTCAATTAAACTAACCCTCGAGTACTGGGTGTAGTTAATCGCAATTGAGTTGAGATATTTGGATTGACCTAGAAATGGAGTTCTCTCCATTGGATTATTGTATTTATATCTGTGTGACCAAAGGTGTAGATCTTATGAGAGTTGTAATATTATTATTATTATTATTATTATTATTATAAGTTGTGGTCACGTAAGCTTTTGTGTTAGTTACCAGTGTGCAATCTTTGGTCTATTATTTTGTTATTTTACATTATTTATATGAAAATCAGAGACAGGATTCAATGCTCTGGTTGATTAATTGTTGACTTAACCATGGATTAGGTTAAAATTTGGTGAAAGTTAGTTTCCATATTCTCATATCATTCGTCACGACTACGAAATTAGAGGCGTGACATCCTTACTAATGCAAAGGTTCTTTGAATATGGCTCTTTGCCTGCTAATTTCCTTAACCAAACCACTAGAGAGAGAGAGAGAGAGAGTAGCAATCTAAAAATTTACCTCTAGGAATTCACCATCCAACTCTTTCAAAAGGCTTCGTATCTGCAACAAAATATATTAATCTCAAGGACTAGTTACAACGGTTATGAAACCATTTTTCTATGAGAATACAACAAGTATAGGTACATGATCATTTCAGGAAGCGGAAATCATAAAAAAAAAAATTGACAATTTATTGTAATCAAATATGACGAGCATCATCCATTATAGCTTTGTTTCCTAAATAAATATTTTGTTTAATTTTCATTTTCATAAATATATAAATATGAGACGCACTAGAGGGAATGCAACACATTTTGTTAGTCCTATTAGCGTCTCTTTACAAACACAATAATTACTTGTGTTCAGTAATAAGCACGTATATATTCACCTTGCCCAATGGGTGCCTAGAAAATCATAAAATTGCCTCGGCAAATACATCACCAATATGTGGTTGGAATTAAAATTGTTGCAAGCAAAATAATAAGAATAGGAACCTTGAAATTACCTTCACCAACCCCCAAAATAAAGAAGAGAATGAAAATGGTGACGAAGAAGAAGGTAGAATGTGATTCACAAGAAATAAAAAGTATTTAGGCCACAGCAAAGAGGTAAATAATTTGGATAAACTAACCTCGTTCAATGGTCTAAATAGAAGAAAATGATGGACTACTAACACTTACCTTCTCTGCTTCCTCCATGTCAAATCCCAACAATAATAAAGCCTGCAAAGCAAGATATGAATCTCAGTTCTCCATAAGAACATATAGATATTTATTGATTTCTAAACACAACATGTTCCTTTCTTTTCATGATAAAAATTCTAAATTAACTCCAGGTATGAAGTCTCATACCAGTCAAATTGAGAAAAAATTTTAAAATTTCAAATTTTATTCAAATAGCCACTTTATTGGGCAATGCCAACCTAAGCCACCTTTTGATCCCTCAAGGATCAAACATTTTTCAAGATACTAGAAATTTCATATTTTATAAATTCAACGTTAGCAATTCTTTATTTTTTTCCAGTTGAAAATGTCACATTACAAAAGTGATTGAACATTGAACATGTATGTAGAAAGACAAGCTTGATCAAGAGACCAGATGGATATCTTGAGGATTTAAAATTCCATATTTGTATTTCTTACATTGTGTCACATGAACTTTAACACAAACAGCGAATTAAGTTGGATATCCAACTTTTGTACTCTTCTAATCTACATCTGTAACAAAGCTCAATTATGGAAGTGTCCATTTGTGTCATTCTACATAACACAAAAATCTAAATTGTAAAGTCCTTAGGTAACAAATCATTTTTGTTAATTGTATTACAGTGTTACACTGCTTTCAAAGTAGTAAGTGGAAAAGGAAACACTAAAAAGTATCGAGTTCGATTTCCAATCAACTGGGATATGACTTCAATTCATGTACCTGTTATGCGTAGCCATTATATGATACTAATAAAAGGTGGTATATATTGGACACAATTCCCACAACCATTCCATGTTTTGCTGTTTCCAGCAAAAGGATTTCATGGTTCGAACAACAAAACATAGAAGATAACAGAAGACGGGAAAAATCAACAAAATTGGCAAAGAACTAACTAGAACTTACTGGTGGACCATATTGAGGATCATCATTATTCAAAGGAACAAACTTGGACTCTTCAATCAGCTCAGCGGGAAGCCCTATAGTTCGACATAAGGAAACTTATACAAACTTGAACATCACTTTTTTGTGAAAATCCCTCTGACCAGGGTTCAAACAACAAGTTTTAAAATAACATATCAAATGAATGAATAACAAGTTCAACAGAAGCTGTCTTGATAATTCAGGCAATGATTTAACCATAAGCATTACCGTGCAGTGTCAAAATGGCTGATTTCTTCTGTGAGATACCACATTCAAGTAAAATAAAGCATCAAACCAACCATCCTGAACTTTGGGCAAAGACAAGTAGCATGATCTCTCTAATTGATCCAAACATAGTGACACGTAAGAGGGTCCATTCTATCACCCAATACCATTTCTTTTTCTAGGTCCACACATCAATTCTAACTACTTGAGGATCCAACACTGTCAGTAACAAAGACCATTTTTTCCATTCCACTTTATCTAGAGAACCCGCCAGGACCTACCCAAAAGCTAAAAGGCCCTATTTGGTTGGCATCTTAAGATTAAGTTTCTTACTTTTGACAACAAAAAAATAGAACAAATTTTAGTTGACCAATGCAAGAACACTACTAAAATGCTGATAACACATACAAGAACAGTTCATTATAGGGCCTTCAGCCATTATATTTAGGAATGATAATCAAATAAGAAATGCAGAAACAAAAAATGAGCAAGAGTTCATAAAACTAACGCCAAGAAAAACCCAATTGTCAAAAAAAAATCAAGCAAGCAAGAAATTGTATTATTAACATATTAGGTAAGAGGAAATTGAGAAAGGAAAGCAGACCTTCAGAAGCTGCCCTTGGGAGGTGCTTTAGCTTCATGTAATTGGTAGTTTTGACGGACGAAAACGTAGAAACGTCTAAAAATAAAAAAGGATTTGAGGGAACTGAAAGTTTTGGGTGACACCCAAGTGACCCAAAGGAGAAGCTTTGAAGGGAGATGAAAGCACAAGCCATATCAACACGCTCTTTCTGTCTCTATATCTGTGCTTTATCCTTTCCCTTCCGTGCGGAATATGCTATACCCAATATCAAAATGGTAAAATCTGAGCCGAACAACATTATGTTTTTTTTTTTTTTTTCTATCTTTCTTTCTCTTCGGAGTGTCACAATTTCTACCCGATTCAGCGCCTCCTCTGAATCCGCAAGTCTGCCAGTACCCGGTCGAGATGGAAAATGGGTCGCGTTGGGCCTGGCTCAACCCTGACTCAGTTGCGGGTCGGTCCGTCTCGGCTGGCCCTTCTTATTTTGCATGTCGGTTTAGGATGGTTTAGGATAAAAAAAAAAATTGCCCCTGATATACCCCAACTGCCTTAACATATTTTTTTAATATTTTTTACTTTTTACAAAATTTATAAATACAAATAAAACCAATAAAAATACATTAAAGCATATAAATTTTATTAACAAATAAACAATTATATAATTAATATTAAATTTGAATTACAAATATAAAATTCTAATTAAAATATTTGTCAAATAAAAATTAATTGCAAATTTACAATTGTAGGATGGTAAAATAAATAAATAAGTGTATCATATGTCATCTCTAATAATACAAAAATAATAAAACAAAAAATTATCTCCCTTATATTTAGGGTTTAAAAATAATTGTAATACCAAATATTGTGAGAATTGACCAAAACTATTTATTAAATTTTTTTTAGCATGCCATTAATCATAACATAAAAATATTATTGAACAATATATTTTTTAAAATATCATCAATTGAAGCTAGTCGATACGCAACAATAGAAGAGGTATGATAATAAACACTACAAAATATTTTAGTTGCAACATCAAAAACACATAAAAAAATCTTTATAAAAAATTACGTTTGTCCAATCGAGAGGCTCAATAGTTACTAACTCCAAAGTATGATTATTTAAAATAAATAAATCAATTAGTTTTTGATATTTAATAGCTAATTTTAACATTGAGTGAGTTAAATTCTATATTATAATAATATCTATTGACAATTTTCTCGTTTTTAGACCTATTTAATTTCATATAGTTTCAAATCAAACAATTCTTTTAAGAGAATTCATAATAGAATTTTAAAAATAGATGAATTAGAAGAACTTAATTATTTTTTGACAATTAAATTTTGGTATATCAACATAACAATGCCCATAAAATAAAGTATCTTGTGCGGATAGTATAGGAAGAGCACTAATTAAATAAGAAACACATATTATTATACAAAACATAGTTTAAAGTAATAGAAAATATTTTTCTACTTATACCACACGATACAAGTTCACTAAAAATTATTTTTACAACACTCGTTCCAGTAAATAAATAATTCGTTCATTTAGTTTTCAGTTTTCATCAAAATAATGAACAACTATATATTGATATTCAATATTTTGATAAGACATCCACATATCGAAAGTCAAACAAACTTTTCCTTCAAAAGTTTAAAAATATATTTTTAATTAATCTTTATTTATTTCAAAATCTCTTAAACATGATTTTTTGAAGTATTTCTTGAAAAACACAAAATTATGGTGTAAAATTATCATGAGTAAATTTTTAAAATTTTTCATTTTCATTCATATATAATAAAAGGTCATTCATTTTTAACAATAAAATTAATCAAATTATTGAATTTTGCAGGATCATGAGAAAATATATTTAAATTATCCAATTGGGTTTGAAATTGATTATTTAAAGCGTTGACACAATAATCATGTCGGTGCTTTTATTTAGATTTTTTTTTTAAATAATTAGTTTTAGAACTAGTCTTTGTAACACCCCGTATTTTATTTTGGTATATTTTTGTATTATTTCTGAGAAAATGAAATAATGAAAATGAGTTTTAATATATGTTTATATTTTTCACGGGCTGAATTAGGTCGAATTGTGATTGGGCTGGACTGAATGGGCCAGGCCCGGGGTTTCTTTTTCCTTTTCTTCTTTTCCTTTCCTGTTTCTTTCTTTTTCCTTTTGTTTTTGTTCTGCGGGGAGAAG
>JAVXUM010000004.1:12026100-12048961 GCA_035590655.1 Pouteria glomerata
AAGAATCTCATGCAAAACTAATGTAAATCACGTAAAGAAACACATGCAAATCCATAAAGACTTAAAATACCTATAAAGAATTTGTTTTTATTACTTAAAACTCAAGAAAGAATTCAAACTTACACGGAATACGGTTCAAACGTAGTAAAGAAAATAGAAATCAGCAATAGCAGTATGAAAACAACGAAGTGCAGCAACATCTTTCAAATAATCCCTCAAAACTCTCTTAAAAACTCACAAAATTTTAAAAGAATTAAAGTACTAGAACCCTAAGACGGCTGGGAAGAAGTTCCCAAAATGTAGCCCAAGGTTTTCTTTATATAAAAGTATAAGAAACCCTAAAAAAAACTGAAAACGCGGACTTCTGATCTGTTCGACTATCCGAACGCTCGACACCAACGGCCAGACGGTTGGTCTGAATTCTTTATTCTTCAAATCTTGCTTGCTTTCGGCTGTCTGGACGGTTGGGTTTATGCGTCCGGACGGTGCTATGTGGGAACTTCATCCAATGTCTCTCCAAGCCTTGCTTCAGTCCCGTTCTCGCTTTCGATGACTTCTTCGCTTTGTTTTTTTATTTATTCATTGTTCTTCATCACTTGTCAAAAATATATCATCGTTTTCATTGCAATGAATAAAACAATCACTTAAGTTCAAAATTATCATAAAATATCAAACTTAAAAATAAAATAAACATAAATCTACTGATTTATTGGGTTTGTAATTACACTTTTCAAGCGTAATCAATGCACTTCACATAACATTTTTCCCTCTATTTTCTTCTCATCTTTACATATATAAGTATATATCGCATTTTACTTCCACTGCTACAACTTTTCGAAGTCTCTAATCTTCCATAACCTCGTAAAGTCTCGACCTTCTACTCGTGTAACCCTACTTTCTCACGTAGCTTCCAGCTTACGTTAGGTGAGTGTTCCCTGTTCATTAACTTTTCCTTCATATTTGTCTTTCTTCTTCGCGTTCGAAAGATGGGCAAACTCGCAGATGAAATAAGGAGAGAAGGGTTCGAGAGCTTTAAGTAGCAATACGGTATTCCTGCAAATGTACAAATTAGGTTCACCAGAGATATGGAACACGAAGTAGGCGTCTTCCCTTTGGTTGCTATAACTGAGGGGGGCTTAGGTTCCCCATTCCTGTTTTCTTCCTTTGATTTTTTACAAACCAACCTCTCCCCTAAATGTGTTTCACATAACTTCTACCGTATTGTAAATGGGGTCAACGAAATAAATAAGAGGTATGGGTTTCATCTTTCTGAGTGGGACTTGTTATATTATTATAGTATTCAGAGGGTGAAGAAGGATGAAAACAAATGGTACTTGAAATCTCGCTGAGACAAAGCATTAGTTCATATGCTTCCGGATAATGTTAAGAGCATGGAAGACGACCTATGCATTGTCTCTGGACATTGGATGCATGGTCCCAATAAAGATCCCTTTTCCCCCGATCACTGCGAGGTCATTTGGCCCAGGTTGAAAATTAGTTATATCATATTATATATATATATTCCGACTTTAGTTTTAGTTTCTTTTCTTCCCTTCATTCTAATTCTTTCCTTGGCCTTGCAGACGAACACTCTAAGAAAGCTTGGGCTCGAGACAGGTACGCTGACCAGCATCATATCGGTGAGGTGTTGAAGTTCCTTAGTGGGCCTGATAAGTTCCCGTTTGCGAGGTCGGTGCCAATCCTGTTCGACTTCGTGCCGATCTACAAATCATTCGTAACACCTTCCCCAATGCTCTTAGCGGTAAGTGCTAGCGGGACTCTTCACCACTGGTTTAACTAAAGTAGGACTTTTACCACACTCACCATCCTGCGTGGAACTCGCCGCCGAGCACTGCAATTCCAAAATCTATCATCCATCCACCAGTGCCATTAGCCGAAGTTGCGCTTCCTTCAATATACCAAGTAGAGTAGCAATTTGAAGAATTCGAAGAGCCCGAGGAAATGACGCCAAAGCAAGATTTGAGAAAAACTGCTCTAGAAAAAATAAGGAAAAAGAAAGAAGAAGCTGCAAAGAAAAAAAAAAAAGATGAAGCTTGTGTCGCAAGCATTGTCGAGCATCATTCTGAAACCGAGGTCGAGGAGCCTCGAGCCAAAAAAGCAGAAAACCACGGAAACAGGTGACATCCTTCCAAGCTTTACTGCTCATCCAAGCTTGTCCGAAAATCCTTCGGTTATTTCTCTTCCTCGAGAACTCACTCCTCCTTCGGCTTAAGGTATAAGTCTCCAACAATCCCCCATATAGACAACGTTCTCTCCGAATCTCCTAAGGGATTCAACTCGTTTTCTCCCGAACATCCAAATTTGAAGTTCTGAGCTTCTTGGGGTGCGTCAAATCTCCATTGAAGATTCCGCTCTGAATTACCCCGAGGAATTCCTCAAAGGAATCTTTACTTTGAGGGATCATCAAGATGCACAAAGGAATCAGATGGACGATCTTTGCAAAAACATTATAAAAAACACCTTTGCCATAAGTAATCTCATCACTGACTCTTTCTTTTTGTCTTCTTTGCATAAGTATATAATTAATTTAAATCTTTCTATTTCTAAATATAGTCCACGCTTTACTCTTTCGAGCTTATTTAAAGATGCCAATCATTTCATTATAAGGTCGAGACAGACGATAGAGAAATCAAAAGTATGAAATCTAAAGTTCGAGAAATTGAAAAAGAAAAAGGAAAAATAGGAAGAGAGCTTGACGAGATAAAAATTTGAATAGGGGAGTTAGAAGCTCACTTGGCTGAAAAGAACGCAGAGTTTGAAGAGAAAATGAAACAACTTGAAGTGGCAAAGGCCGAGCAAGAAAAAATAAGTGCCATGCTTACCACGGCTAGGTTAGAATACTTCAATGCGATCAGTGAATCTTCTAGCATGAGATAAGAGTTAAGAAGTAAAAACAAAGTCCTGAAATAAAAAGATTCAGCCATCATGGCCGTCGAGGAGAAATACCATTGAGATTTTAATGACTAATATTTGGATTTTGTGGGGCAAATGGAAGAGGTGATGAATATGGACTTTCTCAGCGGTTGGGAGGCTGCCATGTAGCGGCCTAATGTTGACTCTATTTCCTAATCTATAAGGGAAAATCTCGCCTTTTAGCTTCGAGCGTGGTGAAGATGGTTACCATGGCGACATAAATAAGAACAATGATGGTGCAAAGGGTGTTGAGAAGGATAAAGTCGATGAAGCCAGTAATCAAGATCAACAGGAAAACCCTTCAGGGCCTATCGGTCAAGTTTTCGAGGATGAAGAGACACTAAGGAGCATTATGGAGTCAGCGAAGAACTTTTCTGGTATCCAAATAGAGCAAGAGCAATAAGTTGAGGAGTGAGACTCCAAAATTTTCTGTTTACTCTTTACTTTAGTTCCTCTTTTTGTATTTGTTTTTCTTTTTTTGTACCAGACACTTATCCAGATGTATAATGAACTTTTTAAATTCAACAAATATGCTTTTGGGCTATCACACATCTTCTCCCTTTCTATTTGCTTTATTTTTAATCACATGAGTTATTTCCTTACAACGGTCAATTTCACGTTCACAGTGATCCTTACTTGCCAACACTTAAGCGACCGGTTGGATTTTATAAAGATACTCTCCTAGTGAAGCCTGAGCAAATGATAGAATCGATTGCCGAGGAGATATTACTCAAGGCAAAAGAGGACTTGATCGAAAGATCGCTGACAAAGTCATAGCCAATGGCTCTAGTTCTCCTCAACGCCGATTTTTCACATTCTTTCGTGGCACATATAAACATAGCTCTTCTCGACAAAGTTGATGACTTTGTAATATTAAAAAAAATGTACAAACTATAAAGCTGAGTAGTATTAAATTTGATATAAAGTAATTTATCTTTTAATGCATCATTGTAAACAGACCTATTAATTAAGATTCAAAGGCATACATTTAAATGCGAGTATAAACTTTTTGGCTTCATATAGTCTCGTTTAGCACGTTTGTCATTTCTTTCGAAATCACGGGTGTTGCGACAGAAGCCGATCATGCAATTCATGGTCGGCGAATACTAATAAACAAAGATCTAGTTAACTATCAAACTTCTCATTTAATCTACGAGGATAATAAGTAAGGCCTTTTCAAAGTACGATCAAGTTTCACTATTGGTTCAGAGGGAATTGAGAAAATAACGCTTAGTTGCTTGACAAGTGAGTTGATCTTGTACGGCAAAAGTTTTAAAAATCAGGCTTGGTATGTACTTGCATTTCTTATGATTGGTAGAACTTGCAGAGAAAGCCAATAAATAGAATTAGGAATAGGCATGTTTCTTCTTTCGAACAGAGCCAAATTCGTGTTAATTATCACAATATAAACCACGTGGGTTTATACTTCCACCATAGGTGAGGACCTAGTGGGGCAATCTCGTGCTTGTATGGACCACCACGGGATGAGCCACGTGGAGGCACGCTTCTTTCACTGGACAGTACCTAGTGGGGCAATCTCATGCTTGTATGAACCACCACGAGACGAACCACGTGGAGGCATGCTTCCACCACTAGACAGAACCTAATGGGGCAATCTTATGCTTTCATGTACCACCACAGAGTAAAATATGTGGGGCTATGTTAGCTTTATTTGAATAAAATCTTGCAAATGAAACGTTTCATTATTTCGCTTTCTTGGCTTGAGCTCGTCTTACACATGCTTTACCAAGAATGTTAATGAAACAAAGAAATGAATTATTAACAAATCAAATATAAAATAATCTCAGGTGTATTGCGTTCCATGACCTCTTCACTGGCTTTCCTTCTGAATCTTCTAACTTGTATGCACTATTACCGAGCACCTCTATTACACGAAACAGTCCTTCCCAATTTGCCCCCAGCTTTCCTACAGTAGGGTCTTTTCTTGCCCCCATAAGTTTCCTTAGGATGTAATCTCTGACCTTAAATTGTCGTGGGTTAACCTTTTTATTGAATCTTCTTCTAGTTTCTTGTTGGTATGCTGCCAATCTGATAGTAGTCTCTTCTCTCTTTTCCTCGAGTAGATCTAAGGTTACCCCATTGCTTTATTGTTCTCCCCTTGATCAAAGGCTGTAGTTCGGATGGTCGGCATGCCAACTTTCAATGGAATAACAGCCTCCATTCTGTAAGCGAGTAAAAAAAGGGTCTCTTCGGTCGATCTTTTTGGCATCGTCCTGTAAGTCCATGGAACTGAAGGGAGTTCTTCAACCTATCTCCCCTTGGTAGCTTCCAATTTCTTCTTGATACCATTAAGGATAACTTTATTAGAGGCTTCGACTTGTCCACTACCTTATGGGTACGCCAGAGTTAAATAAACGTTCTTAATATCGTAGCTCGAACAGTAGTCTCTAAATGGGGCACTATCAAACTGAGTACTATTGTCTGAGATCAAAGCCCTCAGAATGCCGTACCTTGTTATTATACTCTTCTAGACAAAATAAGTCGTATCTGCATCCTTGATATGTACCAGGGGCTTAGCCTTAATCCACTTGGTGAAATAATCAGTGCCGACCACGAGCCACTTATGATTCCCAGCAGTTACAGGCAGTGGCCCCACAATATCTAACCCCAATTGTGCAAATGGCTAAGGGTTGGTGAGTGGACTGAGTTCTTGAGCAGGCTGATGTGGGACTGGTGAAAGTTTCTGGCATTTCTTACACTTCCTGATGTAGACATGGGCATCATTTCCTATTTTCAGCTACTAGTAACCTTGAGTAATGGCCCTATGGGCTAAGGATCTGCTCCCAGTGTGAGCTCCACAAATCCCCTCTTGCAACTCATAGAGAAAATCTTGGACCTTGTCTGGATGTACACATAAAAGATAAGGCCCAGTAAAAGAACGCTTGTACAGCTTGCAATTAAGGGATAACCAAAATCTTGCTGCTTTCATCCTCAACTTTTTGGCTTCAATTTTGTCCTTACGTAAGCTTCTATCCTTCAGGTAGCTAATCATTGAGTCCATTCAGGAAGGACTTGTTACAATACAACTAACACTCTCCCTATCGGCTATGCTCGATTTGCTCAGAACTTCAATAAAAATGGTATTGCTCAATCTTATGCTAAGGGATGCTGCCAGGGTTGCCAGAGCGTCAGCGTGAGCATTATGGTCTCGGCCCACCAGGTATATACCAGTAACATTGAAATCTTCCAGCTTCTGTTTGGCTAAGGACAAATACTCTGCCATTTTTTTATTTTTGGCCACATAATCCCCCTTTAATTGGTTCACCACAGCTGGGAGTCCATCTTTATCAGTATATTCCTCGCGAACAAACGCCGAGCAATGTCCAGACCAGTGATCAAAGCTTCGTACTCAGTGACATTGTTAATTGCCTCGAACCCCAGTTTGATGGCATATTCGGTTGTGACACCTTCAGGAGTAGTCAACACTACTCCCATGCCTGATTCCTTCTTAGAAGAGGGCCCATTAACCTCAATCTGCCATGCCGGGGAGGTAACTTGCTCTTTAAACTGAACCTCCAACGTCCAGATGTCTTGTTTTTGTCAGGGAATTGGAGGAGAGAGCTCTGCCACAAAATCAGCAAGAACTTGGGCTTTAATTGCTGTCCTTGGCACAAACTTTATATCATATACACCCAATTCGACCAACCACTTAGCCAATCTTACAGTAGTGTTAGCTTTCTTTAACACTTGGCCGATTGGCTAGTCGGTGATCACTTGAATAGTATGAGAATAGAAGTAGTGGACCAATTTCCGTGAAGCAACTACCAAAGCTAGGACAAACTTTTCCAAAGGAAGATATCTCGTCTCTGCCCTCTGTAGAGTTTTGCTCGTGTAATAAATGGGTTTCTGTAATTTTTCTTCTTCCCTCAACAATATCGCACTTACAGCATGGTCGGACACAGCTAAATAAAGTTGAAGTGTTTCTCCTAGCTTTGGCGTAAAGAGGACGGGGGCAGTAGTCAAATACTCTTTTAATCTTCCTAACGCAGAATTAGTCTTAGCATCCCAAACCATTTTGTTAGCACCTTTCAAGAGGCAGAAAAATGGTCGGCACTTATTAGATGCTCGGCTAACGAATCTGTTAAGTGCCGTTGTCATCCCTGTGAGCTTTTGGACTTTTTATTTTGTGATGGGGGCAGTGAGATTCTGTATTACCTTTATCTGCACTGGGTTAGCCTCGATCCCCCTTTTTGTCACTATGTGCCCTAAGAATTTCCCAGAACTTACACCAAAAGCGCATTTGGCTACATTAAGCTTCAATCCGTACTCACCCAGAGTGTTGAAGACATGCTGTAAATCTTCCGTGTGGCTAATCGCTTCAATACTCTTTACAACTATGTCGTCAATATAAACTTCCTTCCGCCGACCAAGATCTTATTCGAATATCTTAGTCACCAATATCTAATACATTACCCCGTCATTCTTTAAACCAAAGGGCATAACCTTGTAATAGTAAATCTCTTTTAGAGTGATGAATGAGGTATTTTCTTTATCGGCCTGATACCTGAGAATCTAATGATATCCTCGGTAAGCGTCGAGAAATGACATTCTCGCACTTCCTATAGTTGAATCAACAAGCTGATTTATTTTTGGTAAGGGATATGGATCTTTAGGACAAGCTTTATTCAAATCCGTGTAGTCTACACAAACCCTCCACTTACATTTTTCTTTTTAACAATGGCTGTGTTAGCTAGCCATTCAGGGTATGATACTTCTCTAATAGTTTTAGCTTCCAAAAGCTTGCCGACTTTTCTACGACAGTTTCTACATGCTTCAGTGTCGATCTTCGAGCTTTCTGGATGATGGGCTTCGACCCTGGCTTAATGCTTAGCTTATGGCATAAGACCTCATGGTAAATGCCTGGCATTTCTTGAGGGGTCCATGCAAAATTACTGATGTTCTTTAATAGGAGTTCAGTCATCTCTCTCTGCTTTTCGGTAGGTAAATTGGAGCCAATCAAGAAATATTGGTCATCTTCAGGGGGACCAACGTAGATCTTCTCTAATTTTTCCACTGCTTTCTACTCGGGATCCCCCCAATGTCATCAATCTTTGGAGTATCTAGCTGCATCTCGGTTAGTTGGACTTACTCCGAAAAGGGCTTAGATTACAGTACTACAACAAAACACCGTCTTAATTAGTCCTGGTCACCCCAAATTTCCATAACCTCGCCCCCGTATGGGAACTTCAACACTTGACGGTAGGTTGAGGGTATGGCCTTCAACTTGTGAATCCACAATCTCCCCACAATTGCGTTGTAGGAAGACGGTACATCCACCATGATGAATTCTACATCACACTCAGCTGGCCCAGCTTTTATAGGAATGTGACCATGTCGAGGGGCCAAACTGGGGCGACATTAAAGCCAATCAACAGACATTCCATTGGTTCCAAATCCTCACCGGTCAAGCCTAACTTTTTAAATAAATTAAAAAACATTACCTCGGTCGAACTCCTTGCATCCACTAGTATTCTTCTTACTACGAAATCAAACATTCCTAAAGTAATCACGAGAGCATCATTATGGGGTCGCTTAATCCCTATTCCTTCATCTTCATAAAATAAAATACCTCGGACCTCATTCTATTTCCTCTTTCTGGTAGGGGTGGCAGAAACTTCAAAGACTTCATCTTTCAAGCACCTGATTGTCTTCCTGCTCGGGAACTCATACTTCCTCCTAGAGAGCGAGTCTCCATGTGAATGACATGAATTATTGCGGGATTTTGAACGTCTCTCATTTGCTTTGCTCGGGGAGGGCAGTTGCGCTTCATCGTCCTCCTGATCATCTTCCCTTCTTCGTTAACCCCCTAGAGGAGCTCTGGGGTGGTCGTCTATAATTTTGGTTCTGCCTTCATCTATGTACTCCTTCAGATGACCTTCTTTTACTAGGTCTTCAAGGAAAAACCTCAAGGAATGACAATCCCCTGTGTGATACCTCTTCTCTTGATGGTAGGCGTAGTAGTCTTTCTCCTCTTCTTTTCCAGGGTAGTCCGACAACTTTCTGGGCCTCCTGAAATAAGGCTCATTCTTAATCTTGGGCAGAATCTTGAAGATTGGCTCCTTGAAGACTGTGTTCACAGCCTCAAAGACTGATCTCCTCCTTTTATTATCATTATTTACTTTTTGATCTTCAATATATGCTCTGTCACGCCCCTAAGTTAATTTGTCCGGGACGGACGACATAGGAATATAGGAACTAATTAAAACAAATAAAATCTGTATCAAGGTCAAGTCATAATATAACAACATTTATTAGAGCAACTAATATATGTCACTCATTCCCATATTTAAATAAATCACATCATATAACGTCATAATATCTCATGCTTTCATAAATATTGGGACCCACACTTCAGGTCGCACAAATAGAATACAATAGTTCCACAAAATATAAAATATTCTCTAGGTCAAACCATCGGTCAACTCAACTCTGAGTGATCACTTCTTGACCTCGCTGGATTACCTACAAAGTGGATTGAGTGGGCTAACTAACCCAGTAGGCAGGACAGTGCAAGTGTGCACCAGTGTACATATATATAACACATAATGTATGCACAATCACATAATATAAATATGCATATCTCATGCTATGAAGTGAAATGTAATGCAATGGCCATGCACTCCAAATTCTCCATCTACCCCCAACCTTATCCTGGGACGGGTGACGTTTAGCAAGACTTTCAGGTAAGACACGCGCGGTCACCAAACACACCGTTTTTAGCGCTAACGGAAAATGTAAATATATATACATCTCATATTCCTGTGGGGAACCTAGTTACACCCCAACAGGTGTAAGATTCAGGGGCTTCGAGTTACACCCCCTGGCCTTTCTGTTAAAGAACTGAGTTACACCTCTAGTCAGGCATCCGCCTATCCCAAGCAGACATTTGCTTATCCTAAGCAGGCAACTGGCTACAGTCTGGGAAAATATCCAACCCATGAACCCCATATTAACTTTCCAACTTCACATAACTAAGCTCTAGTTACTTTTATATTAACTGGGGATCATCTAGTGCTATAAAAATCTATTTTCTCCATTCTATCAAATTCAATATATATAGCAGACGTGCCTCGGCACGTCACAATAACATATGGCACACTCGACCAATCCATACACATCACTTCCACCGGATGAAACTGCCCCAAATCCCAATGCACATGATATGCCCAATCATGATATTGAAACATCTCAAGTTAATTCATAATATGCTATACTCAAGCATGAATTTATACTCACATAATTCACCCAATATTCATACCATCATGTATTACATATATAAAAGACCTAACCCAAGAAATTTGAAACAAAACTGACTCACACAGGCAAGACCCGAGCGGGTCATGGGCTGGGCGCAAGGAGCGCACACCCGCGGCCTGCCTAGAAATTACATTTTCTAGTAGGGGTCGCAGGCTGGGCACGGGGAGCATGCGGCCTTGACCCCCTATTTTAATCCTACTGTTCATCGTGTTCATTATCTTCCTCAGACGAACCACAACCAAAATCGACCAACTTGGGTCCAAAATTTAACCACAAAACTCAATTACGGTTCATCAAATCTTTAACATAATATCTATATATCTCATTTTAAATTTTAGGCCCATTACATACCAATTCCAAACACATATATATGCATACATACACCCACATATATATACATATATATACACAAGTCTCTACATATCAACAAAACATACATATAAATATACCAAAATGATCCCTACGACGTCTAGAATACGAATATAAGTCCCACCTACCTTGAATCTGATGAAAAATGGAGAAAAACGAAGAAAACCGTTTTGGCCTTCGAACTTCAAACTCCGATTTCTTCCACATCGCTTCGAATCTCGCGAAACGGATTGCACCACGTTGTTCATGGCGTCGAGATCTCCCCGGATTGACTATTCTTTCGCTAAATCTCTCTCTCTCTCTCTCCTCTTTTCTTTCTCTTCTCTCTCTTTTCTTCCTTCTCTCTCTCTCTCTTTTCTCTGGTTAGTTGAACCAAAAAAAGACAAAAGGAGAAAAAAAGAAAAAGAAAGGAAAAAGAAAAGAATAGCTGGGCCCTTGGCCCATTTTGTCCAACCCAATACCATTCCGGGCTAAACTTAACCTAAGAAAAATATAATAATTGATGTACGCTCAATTTAAATATTTTATTGGCCCAAAATAATATAAATTTAACTAAATTAAAAACACCGGCTGTTACATACTCCCACCCTTATAAAATTTTGTTATCGAAATTAATAATACATTATTCAATCCTCAAATAAAGATGGGTGTCTCACCCTCATCATTGACTCATGTTCCCAAGTGGACTCCTCGACTCCACAGTGCTGCAACAACACACGAACTAACGGGATGGTCTTGCCATGCAAAACCTGTTCACTCCTGTCCTCAATCCGAACTGCCCGATTCTTTATTGTCATGTTCTCCTCAATGTCCAATTCTTCCCAACTAACGACATGAGAAGGGTCCGGTATATAATTCTAGAGCATAGAAATGTGAAACACATTATGAATTCAAGCCAATTATGGAGGAAGCGTCAACCAATACGCCACCTCGCCTATTCTTGCAACAATCTTAAAGGGTCCAATATACCTTGGCGATAGCTTTCCACGTTTCCTAAAATGTACCACACCCTGTCTTGGTGAAATCCTCGAAAATACATAATCACCGACTTGAAACTCTAACGGCCGCCTCCGTTTATCAACACAACTTTTCTGTCTACTCTGGGCCATTAGAAGTCTCTGTCGGATGACTTGAATCTTCTCTGATGCTTGTCTCACCAAGTCAGGACCAACCGTTACAGGTTTTCTGGCTTCAGCCCAGCATAACGAAGATCTGCAAGGTCATCCATATAAAGTTTCGTAGGGAGCCATACCAATATTTGCCTGATAACTATTGTTGTACACAAATTTCACCAACAGTAAATGGCTCTCCCAATTTTCCCCTAAAGTTAGCACACAGGATTTTAACATGTCCTCCAAAATCTAAATCATCCGCTCAGATTGCCTATCTGTCTGCGGATGAAACGCTGTACTGAAGTATAATTGAGTCCCAAGTGCCTCATGTAAACTCTGCCAAAATTGAGCCGTAAACACCGGATCTCGGTCTGACACAATTGACAATGGTGTGCCATGTAATCGGATAATTTCCTAAATATAGAGCTGACACCGCTCCTCCATGGAATCCTTATTCCTCACGGGTAGAAAATGAGTCGACTTAATCAATCGATCCACAATCACCCAGATAGCATTATGCCTCATTCGAGTCCTCGGTAATCCCGTCACAAAGTCCATGGTCATGTGGTCCCATTTCTATTATACCACAAGTAATGGCTGTAATAACTCAGCCGACCTCTGGTGGTCGGCCTTCAGTTGTTGACAAGTTAGGTAACGAGACATGAATTCCACTGATTACACTTGAAAAGTGCAATTACTAACTTAATATTTTAATGTAGAATAATGAAATATTTTATAAATTCTTTTACTTTTGTTATTTTATTACTTATGCAAGTTAATTTCTTAAACGTAGTAAGAAAGACGGAATTTCGATGATTTGTAGCCAAAAAAATGGTTCTAAGCTCAAAATAGTCGAAAACTTGTGCAGTAGAGTTTTACATAATACCCTGTGATGTTTCAATCATAACTTTTCGTTCAGAACTCCGATTGACACGATTCCTTTTCAGTTGGAAAGAACACTTAAAGGGCTACAACATTTTTGTTTTAGCCGAAGTCTCAATCCCTTGTCTTCAAGGTTAAAATTGCATTAGAAGTTTGGAATAGAAAGTTGTGCAGCAGAACATCCAAGGTGAGCAAAATTGAAGAGGAGACTCTCAGCCGTTCGGAAGCCCAAGGCTACCGTCAGGACGGTGCGGCATCTAAAAGCCCGTGTTTTCATTATTTCTTTAGGGTTTTGTAAGGCTATAAAAGCCAAACACTTAGGACTTTTGAGGAGACTTTTTTCGATACTACTTCCAGCCGTTTTCTTTAGTTCTTTAGGTTTTAGTTTAGGTTTTTCTATTTTTATTTTTATTTTTAAAGTTCGTTAGTATATTCATCAATCCCGTTTCGATTTTGGTTGGTTTTCATTTTGCATCTTCAAAGTACGAAACGTTATTTATTTAATGTAATCAAGAATCTCGTTCTTTAATGGTTTATGGTTAAATCTTTATTTTCTTAGCATGTTTGAATGTTCTTGAATGCGTAGTTGAAACCTAGGGTTTAGTTTTTGTGTTTTCTTGTTTTCTTTAGTAATATTTTTAGGTTATTTTGATTCTTGATTGATGATGTTTATTATAAGCATGACAGGTTAGAAACTTAAAATCTTGGTTTGGTGTTTCAAAGTAGGGTGAAGAAATCAAGTTGTTTAAAACCCTAAAGGTATATACACAGCATGTATATGCAAGCATATATACACTTTTTTGGATTTTTAATGCGATTTACAAAAAGATATTCGAAAATAAAGTTCTTTGTCCATATTATCTGAAATCACTAGAAAAGCATTTTGGTTCTTTAAACCCATTTTCAAACCTTCGATATAAGCAAATTGAATCCAAAACTACAAACATTTTAAAAGAATAGTTTCTGACTTCGTAATCCATCCGACGTGAGTACAAAGTTGAGTAAGTGGTAAATTAAATTCTTAACGAAATATTTTCCGATTCTTATTTCCCTTCATTTAGAAAAACGTGAAATTTGAATTGTAGTAGAAAAATAAGGGTTTTAATTACGAGATTTTCTTTCACCTGAAAATTGAATGCCAAACCAAGGTTATTTTCATAGTATTTAAATTTGGAAATTAATAAAATTGTTTTGATGCATATAATTTTTGTTATTTATAATTATCTTTGTTTTAGATTTACTTATTGCTGTTTAGGAAAGTAATAAGAAAATCCCTTCCACAAAACTTTCAAAATTTAGTTTTCAGCAAAATTAGAATTAGAAAAACCTAAAATAATTTAAAAACTAAAACCTTAGGCTCCCTATGGATACGATTCTGGACTTATCAGGTAAAACTACACCATACACTCTTGCACTTAGGGGTTGATTTTAGGCGCATATTTAAGTAACGGTCACACCCGAATGACGACATCGACTAGAGTACCCAAATTAAGCAAGATGTAATATCTTGAAATTTTTGTATTAATATAAATTGATGATTCTTAATATCTTTTGGATGTGATAATATGCTAACAAAATAACATTAATCATTAGTGGTGCCTTAGAGTTGAGAATGTCGAAGGTAATGGACAAAATAACTCAAACATTTGCATTGTGGCACAGAGGAAAACTGGGGGGCACCCCACTATAAAATGGGGTGGGCGTCTGTGATGGGGGCCCCTCTGATGCTTTGGAAAGAGGCGCCTGGCTATGTAGTAGATTTGACAAATATGGTGGCTCTGGCTTATTTCAATCAAGGTTACTTCTACGATCTTCCATGGTCAGAATAGTAGATAGGGGAAGGTTGCAGGGAATTGTAGCTTACTTGGGGAGCAAGATGGGAGCCTTATATGAGTGTAGGAAGGAGGAGAGAGAGAGGTTTTGGTGCCTAGGAGAGGAGAACCAAGAAAGAGCTTGGAACTAGAGAAAGTGAAAGCTTGGTAAATGGTTATATCTTTAAATAAATTCAAATTAACTTTGCAATAATGCAATTAAGCACTCAAGGAACCTATCTATGTGATTTGTTTGTTATTTAGATCAAAGAATAAAGAGATTGAATTATTCAAAGTTGGAAGCTTAAAACCGAAAGTTCACCATTTTGTACTCCCTGTGTTCAAACCTTGAGATATCCTATTAGCATATATAAAATGTAAAGGAGTTAGAAAATGTTGTTATAATGGCTAATTCCAAATTTGAAAAGATGAGGATGTGATTTAAAGGGTGTGATACAGATGTATATATGTATGTATAGGTTGAAACTGAGGTTTCAATTTGATGATTTAAGTCGATTAAAATTTGTTTTGATTGATATTTTGAAGTCTATTAGGTCCTAAACAACCTAAGAAGACATTATTTTGGGATGGGCATTTGATTTGGCTAAGTTTACGACACAAACCTTTGAGCTACGACTTGGAACCAAAAACAAAGAATAGACCTAGACACTGAAGGGTGACTAACCCCATTGTTAGAGGGGCGCCCATAATCAGGAGGTGTAGGGGGTGATTAGCAGAGGGGCACCTGGGGTTTTTCCTTAGTTATAGCTACGTAAGAACCTTCTCTAAAGTGTTAACATTTGGGGTCTTGCTTACTTGATTGTACTTTCATTCAATATCCAACATTGTAAACTTACATATCTACTTAAGAATATCACAAATTTTGGTCTTATTAAAGTATACCTTATCCTTAGATGCTTTATTCTTAATACATGTTCCTTATTAGGTTTAGAGAACTCGTGAATGTGGATTACGTAATGTTTGAGCTAAGCAATTTGAAATTGTGTTAATGTGATGATGAGAATGTTAAAATGAGATGATAGTATGCTATGGTGAGAATTGAGATTGTTATATGATTCTAGAATATTTTTGTTACATGGTTCTATGAGATGATGATGTTAATGTGATGACTATGATAACTGCCACGTAATTGAATGAGAAGATAATATAAACATAACCATGTAAATGAGATTGAAAAGTAATAAAGAGAAGATATAAATAATATTAAGACACAGAGATGGTGGGTGTATGAAAATAGAAAAGCTACTGAGATTACCCTAGGGTTGAAAGTCCCAAAACCTGTGTAAAGATTAGTGTTTCGTGCCAGTAGGTTAATAGCCTACAACATTATGTATAATGTGTCTAATCGTGGCCCTGTGGTTAAAGGCCCTAAACGACGACATATAATGTGGCTAATTGAGGCCCTATGGCTAAAGGCCCTAAACGACGACGTGTAATATGACTAATCATGGCCCTATGGTTTATGGCCCTAAATGATGACGTATAATATGACCAATCGTGGCCCTGTGACTAACTGTGACCCTAAATGATGACGTTGATTGTACTCATCCTGTGAATGTAAACAAAAATGAAAATGTTATTATGAGTCGATAATGATGAGAGTAAGAAAGATGAGAATTGAGTTAAATATTGAGATTTATGATGACGATTATGACACGTTATGATAATTGGAAATATAGTTATGAATTGATGATGAGTATGATAAGAAAGAAAATAACGGAATATAATATTGAGAATAAGGATGATGATTTTGATATTTGATCTTAATGATGTATTATTATGATGATGTTGAAACTTAATATTTGCATATATGATGATCTTATTACTTGTATATGATATGAGTTAAGATTATATTGGAGTTATTAAATTACTTGTAATGTTTTATTTTGATATTATTATTTTACATGTTATATATGCTTTTATGATACTTCATGGGCACAAGTGGATCAGTACTCACGTCCCTACAAACCTTGTTATAGGAACATATCCTAAGAACTAGAAGGGTATTTGGTGGCATTAGAAGTGCATAATCTGTTGTAAGCATTACATTCATAAATCTTTAAGTTAAATTTTATTTGGAACTATAATGTTATTGATTATAGAGATTTATTCAATTGGGTTATAAAGTTTATAAGGCCAATGTTATGTATCATTGTTATGCGATGTAATGGAGCATGATAGCCTAGCAGTAGATGAGGCACTATTTATATAATGTTATTATCTATTGTGGATGTTGCTCCTCAGTTATTATATTGCTCTAATCTAGGAATAAATTATTTGTGCATAAATTATATGTTAAATTACTCAACCTTTGGGTCACGAGATCGGGGGTGTGACACAAGAAACCTTTAAGAACATGCATAACGTTATAAGACATGTCAAAGAATATAAAACAAAGCTTAGAGCAGCCAAAAGGTCGCTTCAGAGGTCATCCGGGCTTCGCTGACACAAAAATTGCTCCTACCAATAAAAAGGAAGCCATTGGCGACCTAAAGACAATTTGAGCATCCAAACAAAGTTAGAATGTCCTTATATTGCACACAAATATCAAGATTTCAACCCCCAAGGCAATGGCATAGCTAGGTTTGGCCAAATTAAACTTTAGGAGTTTTTTCTAAAGTCTTGACTCAAATTATTGTTAATTGTTTGTAAATTCATTGAGAAGTTTGAGAGTATTCCAAGGGAGATGTTTTGCTCAGGAAAAGTCCGTTTTTGGCCTCAGACTTCTCAAGAATATACCTATAAAGGTTACGGAGAAGTTTTGGTGCCCTCATCTCTATTTCAGTCTATTTTGGCGTAGTGTTTTTCAAATGAACATATCTTGACTTCATAAACCCTAAATTAAGTTTGGTTTTAACCCAATTGGTATAAATTGCTTTAAAAAGTACCAAAGAGACCTCAGAATCTCCTGAAAATTGAGCCAAAGGTCTTAAAATTACCTGAACCTTTATGGGTAAGACCTAAACTTCGCCAAACATGGCCCGTGCCAAAGGCTCAGGCAAAATGACTCACTTTTTTGGTCTTAAAGGCAAACACTTTACCTAATAGGTTTTTGGAAAATCTTTTGTTTACCTTGAATTGCATAAGTGTTCGCCTTCTTTATTTTTGCGAGCATATTAGCTCATAGTGCTATGCCAACATTTTTACTCACCATATTTAGCAAAAGGATTTGCAAAATAGCCTTGGCAAAGATGTTGCCTTCCTTTACCATTGCAAACTTGTCCACAAAGATAGGTCATGCAAACTTATTTGCATATTCAAGTATGCATAATTTTTTGCCTCTCCAAATGTTTATATAAAATAGGCTTCTTTCCACATTTTCTCATCCTTCACCCACCTCCCTCTCTTTTTGTTCACTAAAACAGGCCACTAAGAGGTATTCTTAATGTTTTTGGAAGAGTTTCAAGCTTTTTCTTTCAAGAGTTTCGCATTTGATATAATTTTCTTTCCATAAAAAAAGTTATTCTATCTTTCAATTTAATTTGTTTGCATAATTAGAATAGAATAGTTTTAATTATGTAAATATAATTCTTTGTCAATGAAAGGTATTTGGATCAGAAGTCAAGACTGGGTTATACCCGATGTATGATATTGATTGATTTTACTTGAGACAATTTTGTTAAATTTCAAACATCATACAGACAACATGTCCACATCATACTAACATACTATACCATGCCATAACATCATTCTATCATGCCATATCATGTCATAGTACTTTGTCTATCATGCTATGCTATATCATCATAATACCATCCTAGGTCATGCCAAATATCATATTTGCCAAGCCATGCCATCCCTATTGTGTTATATGCTGTCATTGTCATCCTATACCATGCTTACATATCTTATTGCTATCTATGTCATGTTACACTATGCCATGATTATGTTACACCATGTTACCATGCTCATTCACCATCCCACATCATGATATCTATAACATGCTAGGACATCATTTACTATGCTAGCAGATGCTTTGACATGCCATGCATTATGTTTTGACATACTAACACTTGCCTTGTTATAAACATATAAACACGCACCCACTAGGGTTAGCACAGACTTAGAAATTAACTGCTTATCAATCCAGAACATTTACCTAAGAGTGCGAAGCTCTAAAGAATGGAAATGACTTCAGATTGACTAAGTCGATGATTTCTGAGTCATCACTTCCCTTAGACATATCTAACACGCATCTTTGAAATGCTATCATGATAGTTTATAAGTAGTTATCACATTTAACATATCCATAACATACCCGATTATAGAAACTGTATCATTCACATCACCATAAGCTCCTAAGTGATTCACATAAACTTGATCATCATCACCAGGAGTTAGACTCTTAATCTAAGCTACGTTCATTTCCCAAATGATACCTACTCCTCCGCGCTAAGTGCACCCTTAGGAGCTGAGCTCCTCATTAGAATGAAGCTCCTTCCTACAGTTATGTGCTAAGTGTTGATTGTTCCTTTCTTACCTGGGGCTAAGCTCCTTTCCACAGTTATACACAAAGTGCTAACTATTTCTTCCTTTGGAATTGAACTCCCTAACAGAGTAAAACTTTATCTCCACTTATGTGCAAAGCACTAACTATCACCTTATCTAAAGCTAACCTTCCTCATTTCTTTAGTTATGCGTCAAGCTCTAACTACTTATTGTCTGGCTCTTTTCATTCTCTAATTATGCGCTAAGTGCTAATTACCTCTTGTTCAAAGTTAAGCTTCTTTTCTTCTTTAGTTATGTGCCAAGCACTTACTACCTTTTGTCTAGAGCTAAGCTTTTTCCCTTCTTTAGTTATGCGCCAAGCGCTAACTATCTTCTTTTTTGGGGCTAAGCCCTTTTCCTTCCTTAGTTATGCACCAAGTGTTAACTATCACCCTATCTGGAGCTATGCTCCTTTTCTTCTCTAGTTGTGCGCTAAGCGCTATCCCCCTGTCTGGAGCTAAGTTCTTTTCCGTAGTTATGTATTAAGTGCTAATTGTCTCATAAGGTAGAGCTACGTAGGCCTGATCCCTTAATAGGGTACGTAAGTAGCTTAAGTAGAAGGCTCGAGTCCAGTTATCACAGCATAAAATGCTGACTTAGAGCTAAGCTCTACACCTGCACCATAGTTTACACTATAGGTTAGAACTTCATAGACCTGATCCCTTAACAAGGTACATATAGGTAGCTCGAGTAGAAGGATTGAGTCAAATCACCATAGCATGAGACGCTACCTTAAAACTAGGATCCTTTCCCTAGTTAATCACGAAGGCGTTAAAAGTTTTTTCTCTAAAGTAGGATTTTATTTCCTAATTATACGCTAGGCACTAACTATCCTTCTTATTTGGAGTCAGACTTCTTTCTCTAGTTAACTATTTCCTAGTTATGCACTAATCGCTAACTATCATTTCCCCTACTGGAGCAGGGCTCTTTTCTTCTTGTTATGTACTAAGCACTAATTGTTCTCTCTCATCTGGAGCTAGGCTCCATTTTCTAGTTAAACACAAGGTGCTAGCTATCTTTTATCATCTAGATTGAATCTCTCTTCCCAAGTTACGCACAAGGCACTAACGTTCATTTTAATCATAAAGCTAGGCCCCGACAATATAGGACATTTACTCCTAGCCCATATTTTGAGCTAGGCTCTTTCTTCTCCTTATCCCATATCAAGAGCGAGGTTCTCTTACACTACACTTATATATAACATTGACCATATCATACCTATTTGCACATCATACCTGCACTAGGCACTATCATAAAGCTATGTCAACCTAATCCCTTAGAAGGGTACATAGACAGCTTAAGCAAATAGCTTGAGTGTGGTCTTCACGGTCTTCAAAAATCATAATTTGCATGAGGAGACAATTTATACTTAAAGCTAGGCTTTTGTATGCATCTTTCATTTCAGTTCACATTGTCTCAACATATAGTTTAGACCACCTTAGGTCTAAACTATAATTGACCTGATCTCCTCACAGGGTACGTAGGCAGCTTAAGCATATAGCTTGAGTTCAGTTATTTTGGTCTTTATAAACCATTTTTCAATCAACACTTTATTCTCAGCACACACACCTGCACAGTTAGACATGCACACACAAGATAGGCTTAACCACATCACATTTCATACATTATTTATATTCAGGAGTTGTATACTATGATCATTATAAATTGAAGTATTATATTATGAGATCACAACTACAATGGGTGGAAAGGAACTCTTGATATCCCTGGATATCTAGGCGTAACGGTTTCTGTGAGTAGTTGAACCCTTAGACCTATTGTCTTTGATTGCACAGACTACTCAAAATTCATTTAAAAGGGCCATTTCATAACAATTTCAAAAACATAAATCAAGACATTTTAAATGACAATCAAAACTCGGGTTTCTAGATATAGCCATTTTGAAAGTATCGGGTGGCAACTTCTAATTTCTGCAATCACGCCCCATTTTAAAACAAAACGTACTTTTTATCATTTGGCCAATCTCAAATGCACCATGTCACAATAAAGACTTACTACTCGTACTCGTCAGCCTCGGTGTGCAGATCTAATCACAATATACATACTTACTTTCTTATTTTGTAGCATTGTATATGTATCACTATATTTTGATGCTCAAAAGTGATTTCATCCCAGCCATAACTATTTGGCATAAGTAATAGCCTTCCATTTTTGGATTTTCTTGTGCTCATCAGATTGTAATTTCAAATATTTGTTTACTATCCTATGTTAATTGAAAATTTAAAACATGTGAATAAAAAAAGATTTTTGATTGTAGGTAGAGCGAACAAGGGGCAGGTTAAAGCAGATATGGAGTTAAACTAATCTATATGCTCTTTTATTGCCATTTTTTTTCTTTCAAACAATTTATATATGTATCATTGGAGAGTCCTTATCAACGTTAAATGGTATGAAATTCTATTTTAAGTTTCAATTCTCTCACTTTAATTATCATTATGTATTAGATGGAAATCATCTTTAAAAACCTTAAAGTGTCTTGAAAATATTCCCGTAGAATAATTTGTGCTGCATCTAAAGGTATTAAAGGATATCATTTTTCTAAGGTATTAAAGGTATTATGTTGCTGTTCAAAGTAGAAATTTTGTTATGAAAATTTCCATGAAAATTATTACATACATTATAAGGTTCATATAAAGCATCGTGAAAATTAGTCGTATAAAAATCTTTGTACTTTTTCTCTGGCAATGCAAATGAGCCAAACCGATTTATCAAATAAATCTAAATATTGTGTTTTATATACATATTTATCTTTTTTTTAGTGCCATTTTCTTGTAAAAACTTGTAATTAAGGTTTAATCTCAACTTCAGGTATAACAATTCTAATACTCCTTATGGAGTGGCAGATTTTCTTTATTAATTAAAACTATATATATGAAAGAAAAATGCATGTAGATATGTTCATTCTATGATCTTAAAGAATTAGCACTTTTCTGTTATTATCTCTCATCCTTTTATACATACTTTTCTCTATTGATTTGATGAGCAATCTGTTTAGCTTATCTATATTATCAAATGCATAATGCATTCAGTATTTGTATTACACAATTGATTTAGAATTTATGCCTGACTAAAATAAGTTTTGTATGCACATGTTTTTATGTTCCATAAACTTTATATTCATATTTAGTAAACCAACTTACCTCTTAGAACTTTGGCAACTATGGGCACTCACTACTTAATATGTTTTGTTTTATCAAAGTATAAAATCCAAAAGAAATATTTAATAGGGAAATTATATTTTTCGAAAGCTTCAAGCTATTTTAATTAGAATGGATACTTTCCTAGAAAACATGTCTCCATGTTGATCGTGTAGCATTTTAGAAGTTAAGACAAGTTAAGATGTTTTTAATTTTTTGTGCCATTTTCTGGTGGAAACCCATAACTATGATTTAATTTCGACTCCATGTATAACAATTCCTATACTCCTCATGGAGTGGTACATTTTGTTTTTTGGGCATAAATTAAACTTACCTCTCCTAAACATTAGGCCTCTCAACATTTAAAATTTACACACACTTTCATTATTTTAAAAAGTTACTAACCCTGACCCTTTTTTATTAGTCTGCCTGTTAGCTTCATTAATTTTAAAATTGAATAGACAAATATACCCTAAATGACAAATCACTCTCAAAATAACTCCTCTCATACTGTCATTGTCGCGCCTCGGGCCCGGAGACCCAGGGAGTGAGTGTAACACACACGTAACATGAAAACACGGTCATCATATCAGAGCAAGCACATTGGTCACACAACGGACCCACAAAACTTCCCCTGCTATATAACAGCCTAAATTATTCAAATGGGTACCTAATAGAATACCTGTGCAATATATATGTTGCCAAACAACCATGCAACAGATTCATACACTAACATGCACTCCCATCCAAGGCCATACACACGGCCACATTAACCAATGTAAACGTGTAACAAATCCACTATCTTGAACTT
>JAVXUM010000004.1:12049061-12059475 GCA_035590655.1 Pouteria glomerata
GTTTTTCTATACATGCAAATGAATAAAAATTACAGTGGAAGGTTCAAAACCAATAAAATCTTAGAATATAAAATTGTCTAAAGCATTTCCACGTTTGTTTTCTATCATCAAAACTAATGAAATCTTAGAATGAGTTTTTGGGGATTATAGACATTTCCAATTACAGTCAGGGCAACCAAGCAACTAGGGTAAAAAAAAAAAAAAAAAAAAGTGGTAAAAGAAAACTTGAACTGTGAAAAAGGGCAGACATATCTGGCCTTTGGAAGTGTAGGGGTTGGAAAGAAAATAATTAGCAGTCACATGGAGGCCTTTTAGGTGGCCAATGATGTTAACTTCACAAACAGACAATATTTGTACAAAACCCTAATAATTCAGTCACTCCCCACACAACACATCTGCCTTTCTTTCTCAATGCCATGCGTATAAATGGCATGTTTGATTTTGTACGACTCTGTCATTTGTATGCGTTTTTGGAAGTGGACATAGTCTTCTCTCTTCTAAAATAACCACTTTAAACTTCTTCTCTCTTCTAAAATATTAAAAAAAAAAAAAAGTAAAAAATGAACTTATTTCCACATCCATATTTTACATAATCTCTTTTAATGGCTTTTCAAAATTCTCTATTATAGAAAATTATTCAAAGAAATTAATATAAAGTGACGTTGAATTAAAAAGATTAAATTTTTTTACTCTATTTCAAAAAAAAAAAAAAAAAAAAATTAACCTTTTTATACCTAACAACTAATTACCTATAAAAAAAATTAATTAAACTCTTTTTCAAACTAAACCTAAGAATGGGCTTGATTTTTGAGCTTCTAAGGTGAGAACTACAAACTAGGGGTCCGGTCTTAAGTGGAGTCACAATTGTGTATAAAATTTTAACTTTAAAAATATAAAACATTTAGTGTGCTTTTTACGATACAGCAACCATGATCATTCATAATTCATATTATAGTCTTCGCTGTTTGGCCAAGTCAGACTACTTATTAGCATAGACTCCTCCAAAAGCCGTCTCTGTCCTGGAATTCTATTCATTTAATCAACTCACGCACCTCTCACTGTCTCCATCTAAATTTTATGGGATGATTAATTCCGCAAGACACGCCCATTGAGTATGTCCTCTGCTAAATATTCCTTGACGAGGTACTCCTAAGGTTTGACTCCACTACCATTCATACGAGTTATATATATCGACTTTAACAATATATATATATATGTTCCCAATATTTCAATAAACGACCATTAAGTTTTTCTTTCTTTTTTTTTCTTTTTTTTTTTTTTAAGTAAATGCAGATCTAAAAAATATTACAATTAATATTACTAATTTATTTAATAAATAAAAAATATATATATTTTTATAAAACCTAATCAGTATATAATAATAATTATGCATTGTGACCAAATGTAAGTTTAATATATAAATATTCAAGCATAAAATTTAGAAAAACAAAACCCCCAATTTTTTTTTTTTTTTTTTTAAATCATATGCTGAAAGCAAATGTATCCCAACTACAATCCTCCAATCTGCCAACTGAGCCAAGATCAAACCAAACCCACAAAGAATACCAACCAAAAGACCAAAGCAAAGCACAAAACAAAGAATATGAACCAAACCCACGGCTGGAAGCAGAGATTCCGGGGGAGAGAGAGAGAGAGAGAGCACTCACCGGTGGTTGGGCCTAAACGTGGCGGTCTGGCGGTGTGCTCCGGCGGCGGCGATTGGCAGCAAATCAACACGAGCAGAGTGCGCGCGGGAGAGTTCTGTCTGCGACGCGGGAGAGAGCAAAGCCACTGAATGAGAACTGATGGAAAGAATTTCGGTGAGATTTTAAATAGGCTTCAGTGGCGGTCGCTAATGGCAACCCTGGCGGTCGCTAATAGTTAGCTTCAGCGTCCGCTCCAGCCGTCGCCCGAGTGTTCCTGCGCGAAAAAATGATTTTGTAGTAGTGACTAATTTTATTTTTTGCAAATAATTCTTCATAGTTTAAAAATTCAATCATATTAATCCTTACTTTCTCAACATAATATTTATCCACCCCGGTAAAGTTAATAAATTTCAACGTACTTTCATCTTTGTCTCTTACTGTTTGAAGATTTATGAAACAACTAACTTTTTTACCATTGAAATACTCATCACCAAAAGGATCAATAAATTCTAATATTTCAGAATTTTTAATCTCATCCTCTTTAAGACAAATTATAATTTTGTTTTCATTTAAAAATAATTGATCTAAATAATAATTACCTACAAAAACAGTGTCCACAAAAATAGAAAACTCTTTAACCTCAATATCTTCTTTAAATATATCACAATTCGTTGAAGACTCCATAATTATCTCCGCTATTCCGGTTTTTTTATCTCTTGCTGCAAATCTATTTTAAACTCTATCAGTTCAATCTTATAAAATTTAGTAGTATATTAGTCAATTGTCTGGTCATTCTGCGAACAGTGCTAATACTGTTAGAACAAATATTACTTATAATCTGGAGAAAGAAACCGACGCCTCAAAAATTATTTTATTCTACTATATGTCCAATTGAACTTTTGCCCTATCTTAGGCATTGTTCTTGTAACGTATCCCGCGAAACTAAGGCACTCTCTTTCAGTCTGTAGGCTACTAACTTCACCATTCTAGGGTAAAAAATCTCCATATAAATGAAGAACCAATCTACTTTCTTAAGCTAATCTAAAAAGTCCTTTATGTTTAAGTTTCTACTAGAAGAATTTAAGGGATATCAACCTTTAATTTAATCTCATTGCCCTGCTAATGTATATGATACATAAGATTGTCAAACCTCTTACCTCTAGGTCAAGCTACTGTAAACCCTAAATTACTTCTATCATCAATACTCTTATCAACATCTACCACTACTCGTCTTCTAAGGTTTAAAGGAGCGAAACCCTCCACTGTTTCAATGCAAGCAACTCTTTTAACTAGATTCAGTCTTGTGTTCTCGTTCTTGTCGCGATAATTCACAATAGAGTTGTCATCTATATACTAATCTCCTCTAATTGATCATTCATCCACTGCTTTAAAGCTCATATTGTCAACTGCTGCTTTTTAAAACTAAGCCGAGACAACCTATAGTTTCTGATCTATGTCACGAGATTAGTCACTTCTACTACCACTATGGTTAGCCATTGGATTAGAAACACCCACTTTGATACCACTTAACATAGCATAAAGTAAGGATAAATTAATCTATCCAACGACAAAACCAAGATCTTGAAATCTTTCAAGAGAATTAAGAGAAAACTTAAAACAGTAGATTTTGTATTTCTGAAATAAAGAATAAGTAATCATCCCAACAATATAAATATAAAGTGGTTTATATATTTCTCTAACACTAAAATAAAATAAAATCTCACTATCTAAGATGACTAAATAAAATTATATAAGGAAAATAAATAAAATTATCTCTCAAAAATGTCTCAATTCCTAAATAAGCATATTTAATTTATATTGCCTCTCTATCAAG
Organism: Pouteria glomerata; assembly: GCA_035590655.1. Lineage (NCBI taxonomy): Eukaryota > Viridiplantae > Streptophyta > Magnoliopsida > Ericales > Sapotaceae > Pouteria > Pouteria glomerata. The sequence continues at coordinate 12,052,542 of JAVXUM010000004.1, forward strand.
AATATTTGAGATAAAAAAGTTCATCATGGTCCCAACACCCTAATTGCCACGTCATCGGTCTTATTAATTTTTGCAAGTCGTCATGGGTTTTTGATAGTCCAACTAGCCCATAAACTTGTCTATAATTACGTGTACGTCTTATATTAAAATTTTTTTTGATAATTTATTTAAGTTCACCTATATATATATTATAGTTTAAGCTTAATTTTATTATATTTAGAGTGGGTCTGGTAAATTTTCGGATTCGATGTCATGAAAATATTAAAATATAATTTTATTAGTTACATATTATAAAATCCTAAAAATATAAAAGTAAAATTAAGTATATAACACAAATATTAAATATTAAATATTTTTTTATTTATTAGGTTATTAATTGGTATATCTTAATTTTGTTTATGCAAATTGTGAAAAAAAAATATGAAATAAATAGTAAAACAAAATAGTTTATAAATGGACTTTAGATTTAATTAGATAGGGGTTAGATGAGATTTTTTAGAGAAAGAGAGAGGAGTCTTAATTAAAGAGAAACGAAAAGGTAGAAATGATAATACAAGGATGAGAAGAATTAAAAACAAGGAGAGAATTTAGAAGAGGAGATGAGGCTAATTTTGTTAATAGTTAAAAAAATATTAATTAAGCTCTAACATTAACACTACTCAATAGAAAATATAGTAAATATGATATATGAAGGTATATTTGTCTACTTATGGTTTAAGACAATAATGACTTCTCATAAAATTCTATTATTTTAGGATATATTTCAAATGATATAATAATCTCAAAATTTAAGATATGAAGTCAAATCAAATCTAATTTATAAAATTTTATTTTAATTCTAAACGTAATAATTTATAAAAATTCTCACCAATTAAAATTAAATCTCATAAAATTTACTATTTCAAATAGAATGTTATTAGAAATTAATAACTAATGTTTTGTTCTATTAAAATCAATCATCTTTATTAATATATAAAAGAGGAAAACTATTTTAGTATGATACTCAATTTAAAATTTACTTACAATTTTAGATACTTTAAACACCTTTTAACTTTTTGTCTATTTTATGTATAACTACTAATACTTTTTTCAATTTGAAGATCGATCAAAAGAAAATAAATAGATATAGAAAGGAGGGAACAAATTAAAAAACAAAAAAAAGGGGTAAAGGAAGTGAGAAACGCCTCTACTATAATATTATATATACATATAAAATACAGAGTGTGGTGCGACCGTGTGAGATTACATAAATTAACTTACAGATCAATATAGTATATATAGCAGGTTTATGTACAACTAATGTAGTTAGCAAATGTTCTACATGACACAGCAAGCATTGACATTATCATCGTTGAAGACGTTGCTAACTTTGTCGTCTCCACGGTGACTGACGGGAATGTTCCCGTGTTTGTCGCCGACATTGTAGCCGTGTCTCCAATAATTGTAGCTCTCTTTGTAATCGTTAGTCATGTCTTTGAAGTAGTTGGCACTGGACGTGAAATACAAAGGTGGATTAGGGTAAGGCCAAAACTCTGCTCTCTTCCCAGCCCTCCTCACTGCCTTTAGCACCTTGTTGCGATCAACGTACCCAATCACAGTTACTTTCTCCATCTCTAGGTCCACCTCAATTGAGTCTATCCCTGCTCATATGCGCGCGCGCGCATATATATATATATATAAATATGGTTAAATTAAAAAATAAATAAATGTACTCTTTTATTAATTTTCTTATTTTATATTATTATTTTTTATTAAAATTGTCATAAAATGAGAAAACTATTAGAGAAATGAAAATATCCTCGCCCAAAAAACAATCCTATTACAGGCACTATTTTCCGAAGCTAAATTCGGTAAGTGCTAGAGAAGGTTGTGAACTCATTCGTCCGAGGTGAATATCGTGTTGTGTCATCTTACTGTTGTGTATTCCACAATTTTGATCAATTTAAATATGATAAGTTCATTAATTATGTTTAAATATTGGATAATAATTCAACCAATTTATTGCATGATTATTCAACCTAACCCGTTTAATATATATGTCATACGTAACTTGGCATGTGACTAATAGGCGACCATTTGATAATTCTGTCTTTTCCTCGTTTATGTTTTGTATTTTGCATTTTTTGTTATTTTTTTAAATAAAAATTAAACATGATTTTAGAAATACAATTTTATTTACAATTATTAATTTTTTAAAAAATATTTAATTCTATTAGTTTTTAAAAAATTAATTGCATTTAATAGAATATATTTCATATTAATTTAATAATAATGAATTATTAAACTAAATTGATTATTTTACTAAGCTAAATTAACTATTAAATTAAATTAAATTTATTTGTTTATTTTTATAATTTATTAAAATAATTTAATAATATATATTACATATTAATTTATATAATTAATTTAATTAACTGAATTTAATAATATTATTTATTAAAATAATTTATTTTAATAAAATATTTAGATAAAATAATTTATTCTAATATGATCTAACAAAAATGGGCAAAGTTTTCTTTTAAAATTAACAAAATGTTTGCAACAAAAAAAAAGTAAAAATACTTTTTTTTCTACATTTTTCAGTTTAAGTTTTTATTGTTTTTGAAATAAAAAAATAAATAAATTTAATAAACATATTTCTGTTGCGAGTTTATAAAATTTTACCAACATAACAAAAAAATAAGAAATAAAAATTTTACCAAACAAGGTAAGCCAACAAAATTAGGTTCTTCCAAGAATCTTTTCCACTGGTAGGTTGAACTAGCATGTTAAATATATTAAAAAAGAATACGCAATTAAGTTAAAAAAATACCCAATTTTTATAATACATTTAAAATCTCAATTTAAAAAGTATACGATTAGCTCCAAAAATACAAGAATTCAATTAATTATGTGCGTTTAATCTATTAAACAAGTTGACTTATTTTGACACCAACCTAATTTTTTCAGGCTTAGTTTGGGAAGGAAAAAAAATTAATTTTTTTTATGTTTTTTTAATACATTAATTAGCTACTAGCTAACTGCAAAAAGCTAGTTTTTTTTATGTTTGAAAGGAAAAAAAAAACTAATTTTTTAGTAGATAACTTTTAACTTTTAGTTAATTTGACAGTTTTACTTTTCATAGTTTAAAATAAATTTAAAATGTAAGATAGTAAGTTTAATTATTTTAAAAAAAGATAAAAAAACTGAATAATTGATAACTGAGTAGTTAGAAGAATGCCAAACGAAGCCTTACAATTATTGTGCTTTCTCCCATAGTTTTACGTTAGAACAGCATTTTCTTTAATGCATATTAGATTACGGTTAAATATCAATCAAGTCGCAGGCCAATAATAATTTTGAAGATAACCATAAGGCTAGCTGCCATATTTCAATTCTTCCCTCATGCGCAGGACACCATTTCGGCCCTAATTCTTTCTTAAAGATGTTACATATATAATCAAGTTAAATTCATGCTAAAATGCAACAGCTGGTCTATCAGATATATATTTATTGGAACTCTTTCCATGCATCAGATGAAATGTTAAAAAAATGTTTTTTTAGAAATTATTTGTTAATTAGAAAATGCACATATATATATATGTGTGTGTGTGTGATTATATTCAAAAATTATTTTTGAAGGTGAAAAACAACAAGTGTATATATATATATTAAAATAAACTATACGTATATAGCATTTATGGCACAGCGAGCACATTGGAATGTAACAAAAATAAAAATAAAAAAATTAAAAAAGAAACCCTTAAATTTGATCTCGAAACCACCAAAAGCATCTTTATTTAGATGGTCTTAAGTTTCTGATCTCTTGTATCTTGAGTTTTGAAAAATTAGACTAAAACAAACATTACCAAATGCCCTATCGAGAAATGAAACCAAAGAATTGAAAATGAAATCAAAAAAGTAAATATATAGGATCTTATATTTTGTCTTTTATTTTTCTTGTCTTTGAAACATGAAAGGGTGAAATTAATAATATATACCTTTAAGCCTGTTGATGGCCTTCTTGACAACTCTCTCACATCCAGTGCAGCACATCCTTACCTTGAGATCTACCGTCTGTAAAATAAAACAGGTTCACAGACATTTTTTTTTTCAAAACTCAAAAGTGATATATTGAATACAGGATTTTCTCTTTCTACTTATTCCTTTGCTTCTTTGGTTCTTGTTCAGTAACGAATGATGAATACCGATCCCAAGCCTTTACATGTGTTTGGAGTGAGGATTTTTTTTATTTAATTATTTTTTTATTATTATTTTTTTTTTTATCACAAACCAAATATAACAACGGAGTGTAAATTTCTATTCTTCTCCTTTCCTCTTGAAAAATTATTGATACAAACACAAGCTTAGAATTTTTTTTTATTTTTTTTTAAAATAACACAACCTTAGAAAACTAGGAGAATTAATTAAGAAAAGCTATGTACGTAGCAAATACTTTTCAGACTTTTGGGAGACATGAAATCAAGGTTATTTTATCTCTCGTCTCATGTAGATTTTTTTTTTCCTCAAAGATTTGTTCTATTATGTACTTTTAAACATGCTATTTTTATTTTTTTAAAAATATTTTAAAATAAAAAAATTTACGTACGTTAACAAAATAAATTTTTTTAACTAAGTTAATTTTTCATTCATACATAAATTTTTCTATTTTTATTTTTTTAAACTGAGGTAAATAATGTACCTAACATATACCAAATAAAACATGAAAACAAATTTCTGCTTTTTTAAAAAGCCAAATAACCAGAAGCTGACTTGAAGTTCTGATGCTGCCCTCAGGCATTGAGAGAGAGAGAGAGAGAGGGTCATATATACCAAGTTGAAAAAAACCTAAAATTACTAATCAGCCAAAACAACATATCTTAACATGCATGAATGTGTCAAGAGCAAAAATACTTGGTATTTGGAAGTAAACCTGCAAGGAAAGGGGTCGACCCTTAGGCATGTTGAATTAGTTGATATCTCTGACAATTTTTGCGTCTCTGTGAATAAGGAAAGAAACAATATTGCGACAGCAGAAACGAAAAGGGGAAAGATCCTTTCTAGTAAGTTAACAATTTTCAACGGCTTCATGAATATATATATACACATATATAAAGGATTGAGAAGGATAGGAGAAGATGAAGACCAGACCAGGCCCTGGAAGATATTCCCCCAAGGCATCGTGGATTCCTTGAGTTTAAATCTGCTTGCAATATATTCCATAATAAAAATAAAATAAAATAATATAAAAAGATTTGTCCAAAACTAGTTGGGATGGCAATTAGTTTCTTGCGTTTAAATTCAGCGCTGGACTGAGACAAGGGCGTGGGTCTTGAAATTATTTTAGAAGAACCCTTTGGAAAGGGAATGGTATATGTGTAAATTAAACCCTCACGTGCATTATAATGCGTGAAATGTGGGTCAAGTTAACCCAACTGAGAATATCACCTCCTGTAAGAGATGGATGAGCTTAAGAAACTAAAATATTCTGAAATAATTTTTTATTTATTTCTGCTTTTCCTTTACCGTCTTTGAAAATCACTACACAACAATGTTATGACAGCATGTATCTGCAAAGCCCAACTAATTAAACAACAGAAGGTAAAAGGAGAGCTTTTGAGTTCTATATCCTCTAGGCGCAAGGTAATGCTAACATACATATATATAGTCTTATTGCAATAATTAAGTAAAAAAGGCTTTCTTTTTAGGCTAATGATATTGGCATTTCTTCATTACCTTTCCTACTCTACAATATCTTTAATTTATTAAATAAAAAAATAATAATATAAAGTGAGATAAGTTAATAAAGAAGCACAAATATCCTTAGTCTTATTTTTGTGCTATATGGATGTTTCACGTATATGTGTGTGTATATGAACTGATGTCACTACCAGAAATCACAATATTCTCGGCCACTTGGTAAAATAGCGGCCAAAAAAAGATTTCTTGACCGCTTCACGGCCGCCTAGAAATGGTTGAAGTTGGTTGCGTCAAGAAAGGTTTTTTCCAACCACCTCAAGTGGTCAAGAAAAGTTTCATCCGCCAGTAGCGGTCGAGAAAAGTGTCGTCTATATAAAGTTTTTCTCGTCTGCTGGTTGGCGGTCTGCAAATGTCTTCCTTGACCACCTGGAGGCGATCGGGAAAGGATTTTTAATTTTTTTTTCTTTTTCCCCAAAAAATTATGCTCAAAACCTGTACATTGATAAAAACTATATATACCAAAACTTGTACATTAATGAAAACATTATTTATATTGCAACGAAGTTAAAATATTCTAATACCCATTCTAAATTTTCATAAACTATGAAAACAACCTATACAATCATGTAACAAAACCTGTACATCGATTAAACCTTTGTATATATTACAGCAAAGTTAAAATTGTGTAACGCAACTTGTAAATTTGTAATAAAATACATGTGACATTAAAAAGTTTAACCACGAAACTTTTCAAAACAAAATAATGCCTTTGCACCATGTGTGACACCAAAACAAATTGAGAAACCATCAAACATGAAATCAACAAAAAATTATTTTAAAAATGACTATAATGAATGAATTTAAAATGAAATTCATAAACTAACTTCAACTGTGAATATTTAAATTTAATCAAACTTACGTATTAATTCGAACCTACCCGTAAGCATTCCGGGCTTTCCGTGACTCAAATTCAAGTTATCGCAATCTCTAAATCACCAAAACTTATTCCCCGCGAAATCTATGTGGGCAACGAATCCTGTTTATTTGGTATGATATGCCAAAACCTATTTATGAGCCTTAAAAGTCAACTTCAAACTACCTGTACCATTCTGGGCTATCCATGACTCGGATTGAAGCCCCGTTTGTTCCGACAATCTCTAAATCATCTAGACTCACAATGTGATACCCCTCACCCTTGAGATGAATGGAATGAATGGTTTTCATATGGAGTATTATGGGTTGATAAAGAATAAGA
>JAVXUM010000004.1:12059575-12069745 GCA_035590655.1 Pouteria glomerata
TTGAGCTGAAATTGCGGAGTTGGAGATATTTCTGATGGGGAAGGAGAAATTGCAGGAGACGAAGCTTGTGCTGGCTAACATGTTCTTCAACAACGGAGCAAACGAAGCTACGGAGAGAGTATGGATACAGATATTGAGTGTGTATGATGCATATATCTGGCTGTTACTGTCAGGACTTTTTTTTTTTTTTAACTGATGTTTTACACCACTTCTAGTGATGGACCGTGCAATGAGCTAGCGATATAAATTTTTTTAAATTATTAACATTAAAAGAAATTAAAAATATTTTTAAAATAATTAAAATAATCATTTATACTTAAAAAATACTAATATTAGTAAATTCACGCGTCAGAATAGATAGCAAAAAAATAAACATGACATGAAAATCTAATTGGACAAATAGCTCTAAATTTGCTTTAATTTTATTGTTAGACTTTAATTATTAAATTAAGGCATGAAGAATCCAATAATAAAGTAAATCTGAAACTAATTTTGGTAGAAGTTAAGAGAGCGTAGTTGAGAGATTTTTAAAAAATAGTGTGAGTTTGGGTGAGAGAGTTAAGAGATTTTATTTTATTTTATTTTTTAAAAAAATAAGAATTTGATATTTTGGCATTGGTTAAATCAATTAGACACTAATATACATGGAGTAATATATATGTAATAACATACTTATTAATTTTTTTATATCTAAAGAGGAAATTAGAAAAGTTTACAAAGGGGGGAACCCAAAAATTTTTTTAGGTGAATTTGAAATTTGTAAAAGAAAATGACTGTTAAGTGTAAATCTGAAACTAATTTTGGTAGAAGTTAAGAGAGTGTAATTGAGAGATTTTTTAAAAATGGTGTGAGTTTACGTGAGAGAGTTAAGAGATTTTATTTTATTTTATATTTTTGAAAATGAATAATTTGATAATTTAGCATTGGTTGAATAAATTAGACACTAATATACATGGAGTAATATATATGCAATAACATACTTATTAATTTTTTGATATCTAAAGAGGAAATTGGAGAAGTTACGAAGAAAGGAACCCAAAAATTTTTTCAGGTGAATTTGAAATTTGGAAAAGAAAATGACTGTTAAATTTTATTTTTTGATTTTTGATTTTTTATAACCATTTTTTAATAAAACATTTTATCATTATTCATTTTCGGTAAGAGAGGAGTAATGCATAGAGAAAGATGTGAGATTTAATAAAACTTTGTGAATATGGGAACTCAAAAGTTTTTTTTTTTTTTTGGTGGCGGGTGTGAGTAGAGAGAAGAATTTGAAAAAGAAAATAACTATTGAGTTTTATTTTTTTTTATTTTTGATTTTTTATGACTCTTTTTTAATGAAGCTTTTTATTATTATTTATTTTAAGTAATAGGCAGAATAATGCTTAAAGAGAGGTTGGAGAGATTTAATGAATCTTTTGTTATTATTTATGGGCGAGAGAGAGATGAGAGATTTAATGAAACTTTTATTATTGTTTATTTACTGTGTAGAGAGAGAGGAGAAAGGAATTTGTTTAAAAAAATTAAAAATCTGTAAAAAAAAAAAAAAAAAAAAAAAAAAAAAAAAAAAAAAAAAAAAAAAAAAAAAAAAAGGGAAAAGAGGAAGGGAGAAGAAGGAGATATACCACGAAAGATAAGGGTAAAGGAAAGGAGGAGAGAGAAACTAAGAAGTTGGTAATTTTAGCATTGGTTGAATCAATTATACGCTAATATACATGAAGTAATATATATGCAATAACATACCTATTAATTTTTTGATATATAAAGTGAAAATTGGAGGAGCTTGCGAAGCGGGGAACTCAAAAATTTTTTCAGGTGAATTTGGAATTCGAAAAAGAAAAAGACAGTTGAGTTTTATTTTTTGATTTTTGATTTTTTTTACAACTCTTTTTTAATGAAACCTTTTATTATTATTCATTCCCGATAAGGGAGGAGTAATACATAGAGAAAGGGGTGATATTTAATGAAACTTTATGAAGAAGGGAATCCAAAAGTTTTTGTTGGCGGGTGTGAACAAAGAGAGGAATTTGGAAAATAAATTGGTTGTTGAGTTTTACTTTTTTGATTTTTGATTTTTTTATTGCCTTTTTTCAATGAACCTTTTATTATTATTCATTTCAACTGATAGACATGAGTAATACTTAGAAAGAGAGGGAGAGAGATTTAATAAAACTTTTATTATTATTTATGGGCGGGAGAGAAAGAAAAGATTTAATAAAACTTTTATTATAATTTATTTACTGTGTAAAGAGAAATACGAGAGGAATTTGTTTAAAAAATCAAAAATCTGTGAAAAAAGGAAAAAGGGAATGGAGAGTAAGAAAACATACCACCTAAGATAAGGGTAAATGAGAGGAATGGAGAGAAACTATATGGTTTTAGTATTATAGTATAGATAGGGGACTGCTGTAAAAAAAAAAAAAAAAAAAAAAAAAAAAAAAAAAAAAAAAAAAAAAAAAAATTTTAAAATTTGTTATTAATGAAAGCACGATTTTATACGGTAATTTTTAGTGTCCTAAAAACACTATATCATTTAGCGTTTTCTATTTTTCAACTCTGTATAAAATGCTACTTGGTAGCGTGATTTCAACCTCAACTTTCAAGTTTTCTCTTTTAAACTCATTGACGATCTCTCTCGCTCAAGTCTCAGTCTCTCTCTCTCTCTCTCTCTCTCTCTCACTCACTGTCTCTCATCTCTCTATTTAATTTTCTTATGTTTTATACTAACTCTTTATCTTTTATTTTGGAAAACCTATTATCATCCAAAACTATTTGTTCTTTAATAGCATGAATTTTTTTTTTGTTTTACTGTTATTTAATTAAAATATATGGCATTAACTATCCGATTTGAAAAAAATTGAGAAAATAGGATTAATGAAAACGCTATTCTTGATGGCGAGTTTGAATTAAACTAAAAATGCTATTAAGAATCGTGTTTTGTTGGAAACTGAAAAATACTGTTCAAAATAGCGTTTTTTTTGCTAAGCTCATGCTAATCGAAGACGCGGTTCTATCTAGCACTTTGTGGCACACCAAACGAGGGACGGTTCGATCTAGCATCTTTATCAAAAGCTAAAAAAGCTAAGTATTAGCATTTTATATGTGGTTTTCTTCTCAACGCTCCTTCTTATTTCTCTTTTTTGAAATCCCTTCCCTCTCTCTATATATCTCTCTCTCTCTCTTCTGGTTAAACCCCGAAATCGTTGCCGCTGCTGACACCTCCCATGGACTCGACTACAAGCATCTCCTCTACTGTGCTCCCCTATATGTTTCCCACTAAGAAAATGTGAATATATATATAACCATGATAAGATTTAGGAATTATAGAAGGATTTTTTTTTATTTATTTGAATTCTTGCATTTTATCAAATCACTAATTAATTAAATTAATTCACACAATACTTATCTTCCCAATTTGCTCCAGCTACTGCATATGCGGATGCATCACTTGCTGTATATTGGTTTGTTTGGCACACTTGCTGCTTTATGCATGGCTTTCTATAGGTTATATATATGTATATATTTTTATTTTCTCGTGCACTAATTTTACCAAATTCTTATTTGTCACATGTCTTATTATTAGGGATAGAAAAAAATAATAATGAAAAGAGTGAATTGATTAGTCAACTTTACTAATTTAAATTTAAATTTAAATTTAAATTAGGATTTAGAAAAAAAAAAACACTCTTCAAAGACTAATTTTATTCAAATATTTGTAAAAATAAAAAAAATAGTAAATTTGATTAATTAATATTAGTATTCTTAATTATATGTGCTTTATAAAATAAAACAAATATAGTAAATGTGACTAATTAATATTTAATTTTTTTTGTGCTTTTAAGTTTTAAAAACACAAATAGTTATTTTTATAACATAAATAACTTAATTAGTATGTAATCTTTTTTTATTTATATTTTTTAGTTCAACTTCATTTTTTGTTTGTATTTTTAATTTAATTACTAATTTAATTTAAATATATAAAATTAACAATCATATTAAATTTTGTAAGCAAGTGGGTCTTCTTTAGAACCCACAAGTAAATGAATTGTTTTTTAAAATTCAAAAAAGTGAGTCGCTCAGTATTTCGTAATAAACTATATTTTCCCTTCGTAATAAGTTAAACTAACGAGGAGATTTTGTCTGCAATTGAAGATATTATGGTTGAAGATTGCATGTCATTTTTTGTTATCAAGGAAGAAGTATTATATCAACAGCCGAAGGATTATCATATAACCGTGACTATGAGCGATGTATTCGGATGTTTCTGAGTATAAGTTACGAAGAATTAGTTACAAAATTATGCTCCGTATTGGGCGTGCAGCAAGGTCAGGTAAATATTAAAGTCATCGAATGTTACCCATTTCTATTTGGAGATACAGTCTGTACACGAGGACTTAGATTGAATGACGATAATTCAATTCGGACATTGATGGAAGAAACCAACAAACTTAAGTGGACCATTAATTCCTAAAAGAAAGCCAGCTCCTATGGCTAGCTCAAGAGGAGAACATAATATTTCAAGTGAGGAACTTTCTAGCCACAACGTTGCAAATGTTGCTCAATGGGATGCGGTCCAAGAGCTAGCAGATCACTAGCAGGAAATAGGTATCAATGATTCAGCTAAACCACCATGCATGGAAAAAATGATGGCTGATCTGGAAGATAACCAATTCATTGGTTTAGATTTTGATGAAGATGTAAGTTTCGATCTGGACTTGAGCATCTCCAAAAGAGTAAATTAGGAGGAGCTGGAATTGCATCAACCTGATTCACAATCATGTACAATATTACTTTATGTCAGGACCGCTTGCTCTACATCCAAGATTAGTTGCAAACAGTGGGATCCCAATACTTAGAAACCTTGCACTGGTATCCTATTTAAGGAAAAACTTGATTTGATGAATGCCTTGAAGACTTATTCATTGAGGACCAACATACAGTTCCAAACTGTAGAGTCTGATATGAGGACATTGGCAATTAAGTGCAAGATAGTAGGGAGAACAACTTGAAATTGGCGATTGTGTGCATTTAAGTTGACGAAACATAGGCAATGGCAGATCATTATATATGTAGGCCCTCATATGTTTGTATAAATGTCAGAATGATTTAGGATCACTTGTAGTTAAATGCTTGCTTTGTTGCTTCTTACATTAAGGGAATGGTAAAGAAGGATCCATCCATATCTACTGGCATGCTAGTAGTGATAGTAAACAAGCAATATCAGTATCATATTTCTTATTATAAAGCATGAGTTGCAAAGTAAGAGGCAATTGCTAGTATTTTTGGCAATTAGGAAGAATCATACAATAAATTGCCAATCTTTCTATATGCAGTTAAAAAATTCAATCCTAGTATCATTGTTGACTATGTGTACCATCCAATGGCTACTTTGGGTACTGTAATCTTATAATATGTATTCTGAGCTTTCAAACCCTATATCAAAGGTTTCAGATTTTGTAGACCTGTTGTGAGTGTTGATACAAGGGTAAGCTTCTAATAGCTATAAGAGTTTATACGAACCTACAAATTTTCCCACTTGTATTCGCTGTGGTTGATAAGGAGACATTTGACAGTGGGTTTTGGTTTCTCTGCAACTTGAGGATACATGTCGCGCCAAATAGACGAGACTTATGTCTTATTTTGGATCGACATCCTGGTCTTATCTCGGTAGCCAATACACCCAGTTCAGGCTGGGCACTACCAAAGGCCACCCATCGATTTTTTCTACGGCATGTGGAGGTGAACTTTAAGAAGACGTTCAGTGGAGTCCAGCTTACTAAGTTGATGTCAAATGCTGCCACAACTCCTCAAGTTCGAAAGTTTGAGGCTACGATACAAATGATAAGAGAGTTAGACCTAGATGCGTGGAAGTATCTCGATGAGATCTTAAGAAAGATGTGGACTATGTCTCACGATGGAGGCTATAGATATGGAAACAAGACCACCAATATATCAAAGTGCTTCAACGACGTGATACTGGATGTTAGGGCCTTACCTATTGTAGCATGCACTCAATTTACTTCTTACAAAGTATTGACATATTACAATGACAAAAATGTCGTGGGGGTAGCTTGCCAGGGGATTGGAGTTCGACATTCCCCAAATGTTCAGGAGTTAGTGGAAAAGTTTCAATGCCATGCTCGCAGCCATAGTATAATGCGTTTTAACCAAATTAATAGTGTCTACGAGATTACCACTGGTCACCATGTTAATGTAAAACGGAAATGTCCAAGTTGTGAATCTTAAAGAAGAAACTTGCACGTGTGGTAAATGGAGTCATTTTAGGATTCCATGCTCACAAGTCATTACCGTATACGAGGAATAACACTATGACTGGATGGGGATGATAGTACTAGAGTACTCTGTCGATACTTATGTCAGTATTTATGCTCCTCGCTTCAAGCCCCTATATGACCTAAAGTATTGGGAAACACCGACTATTCCAAAGTTTATTCCGAATGCTATTCTGAAGCGACAAAAAGGCAAAACAATGTCGACCCGCATCCAAAATAAGATGGATAGGAGTGAAAGCAGTTTGAAAGTACGGTGTGGGATTTGTTATGAGAAAGGTCATAATAAGAGGAAGTGCCCTGACAGAATTCTGGGGTAGTTATGAGAGTTGATGACATTTTACCTTTGCTATTGTAATCATCTTCTTAGTTGAATGATGTCTCGTTTATGTAATGACTTCTCTAAGCTCTAATGTGAATGACACTCTCTTTATTTGCTTGTAATCAATTGCATTTTTCCTTATTTGCATGTTATAGCTAATTCGAACATAATTTGAATGATTTTTTTTTTTATCCAATACTTATGTAATCACTAAAGGAAATTCCTAATACGAATGACATTTTCTTTACGTGTTGGTAATCAAATTTCTCTATTTTGCATGCTATAACTAGTTTGAATATAGCTTGAATGCCATCTCTTTGTCCATTATTTAAGTGCTTATAATATATTGTCTTACATATAGCCAGTTATAAATTAGTAATGGATGCACGAACAGATATGCTTTCACCCGAACCCGACGATCCATCAGTACTTTATCATTGATCATCGCATAAATCCTCATAGATATAGGATAATGGGGTAAATTCCAAACATTACTCACATCTTTCATCTATTATTTTAATTATACTAACATAGTTATTTAACTTTCAATCTCTATATATGCCAATGTCTTGTTTTTTCTCATTTCAAGATAAAGTAATCTTTTATGTCTGGCACAACAAGCAGATAATGCGTGATTTTAATCATATACCTAGATATGGCAGTGTGATTGAGTACTTAATTAGGGCAGGGGTGTATGGATTTTATAAGATTGGTTGTATTAAGTTATACTGCCCCGCCATCACAGCTTTGGTTGAGCGATGGAGGCCTCAGATGCATACATTTCATATGTCCTGCGAAGAGTGCATAGTTGCGTTAGAAGACATTAGCGTGATCACATGCCTACCAATTGATAGATTTGTTGTGACTGGCATGGATGAGGACCATGCTGTCGTTGAGTGGACTGCGATCGTTAAGCAATTACTAGGCATTGCCCCTCCTGTAGCTGCTATTCATAGAGTAGGAATACAGATTAGTTGGTTAAATTGACATTTTACTCACTTACTGGATCGTGCAGATGTTGAGGTTGTTCGACAGCATGCACGTGCAACTCTATTACTATTGATTGGGGGTGCCTTGCTAGCAGAAGTCAGGGAAGCTGGTGAAGCTCATGTACCTACCCATGTTGGAGCGGTTGGAGCATGCTGGCCATTATAGCTGGGGGTCAGCAGTACTTGTATGCAAGGGCAGAGCTAGGATTTTTTTTTATCTCGGGCTATGTAGAGATAATTTTTTTTCATTATTAATAATTATCAATCTAAATATATAAATTTGTCAACTTAATTATAAAATATTTAATCTAAATACACAAGAAAAAATACAAAAAAAATAATAAAGTTCAAACATACATAAGCGTATGTAAAATTATAAACAAAAGACAAACGTAATGCACATTATTGAAGCTACACCCTTCGATGTTTTAGAGAATAAAATTATTGAGCAATGGCAGAAATTAGGCTCAATTTCCCAGTGTCAGGAAGGCCATACAACAAATACCCTCGCTTCCAAGTTAGAATTTGACCAAACACTGGCGGGGCATTCATAAAAATAAAAAAAAAACAAAAAAAAAAAAGACAAGACAAACATAACTGTTGCAGACTTGCGGTTGCTCTCCAGCGGTTGCTTCAATCCGAAAACCCTATGAAGGAGAAAAAAATTTAACTTACTAGGGAAGATTTAATGGTAAAAAAATTAAAAATTTTATAGGTTTTACCCAAACGTATATATCATTGGTTTTTATCCTATTTTTTTTATTTTTTTGAACTTTTAGGGCCATTAATTATTTATATTTGGAAAATATATCTGAATTATAGACTGAATATTGTTTAGACCGTAAATAATTAAGCTAAAATTTAAAATATATTTGAGGTATAGGCTGAATATTATCTAGGCTATAAATAATTAAATTAAAATATTACTACTAAAAAAATTTTTTGTCAAAATTTTACCTAGGCTACAGCCCATCACAGCCAACTCATACTTCCGCCTTTGCTTGCGTGGCTGTATAAGGAAAAATGTGCAGGGCAGCGTAGCCAGGTGCAAAGGAGATCTCAGGCTCACTAGCAATACTACGGATATAAGCATAGGAGCGGTTCCCTTTTGTGCGACGACTCATTCAACAGCCTCTGGTAAATGTAACATCTATTAATCCTCCAGTATAAAATACACTTGATGGAGGAGTAGTAGAGGCTGCTATTACAAAGGGGGTACCAATCCTAGATCCACTTCATATTGTAGATGCATATCTTGAACTCTCCCCGCTACCAACAGACTCATACAGGTACAGGTATGAATCTTAACAAATAATTTAGTGCAGTTCTTCAGTAAGCTTATTTTTATATTTAAAAGTATATCCTTAATAGAACTAATACTGTTTATTGTCACTATCGATGGCACGCCAGACTTACATTGACTGCTTCTTGTACTCTACGAGAGTATAGAGATCGGCTAGATATGATTATTGAGTCACGACAATGTGGCAACCATATCCGACTGATCTTCTCATACTTGCAAAAGACTAAGTGATTTGGTGGGCTATAGTGTCCCTTATTTGCTATGACGTGGTGGATATATACTTCCCAGATTGGTCATGTGATAGCTTATGATGATTCAAGAGGAACCAGCTACATGCGAGACCAGCCTTGCTTTACATGCACTCGATCGACGAGGTCGTGCGAAGACTCGCTGGGATGTCCACCATCGAGAGCATATCACAGTTTGGGAGGATCGACTTAATAGGGTAGTCACAGCTGACTTATGTATCTACCAAATTACACCGAATGATCTATATATATGGTGGTATAGGATTATCAGTAGGATGTTGATTGGACCTCTACTAGACGTGCCCCCGATCAGCTCTAAGTCGGCTGCAGCTATAAAGACTATATTGGTTAGTAACGTTTTAGTAAATAAATAAATAATATTGTTGCTTTTCAGTATAATGTAATTTACAACATACACCTAATATCATTAATCGTATGTTTACAGGTGGACACCGCTGTCAAGACCACTTAGATAGCGATAGATCTCCTCACCTGTAGAGATTGGGATGAGGTCCATCATTTAGCAAGTATCTCCTATTTAATTTATAAGAAAGTATCTCCTATTTAATCCCGCCAAATAAATTTTAGCTATCAAATAGTTTTTGATTACTTTTTTAATATGTTTTACTATTGATTCGAAAGAAAAAACACAAGGTAAAAGCAATTACTACGGAACAACAAAAGACAACCTCTATAAATAAACAAAAGGCATTATCTACAGGCAAGAAAAATAAAATAAATATCAAATAGTATGACTTTGTCAATGATTATTTTCCATACTTTAATTTTTCTACACATACATTTAATATGGGTG
This sequence comes from Pouteria glomerata, assembly GCA_035590655.1. NCBI lineage: Eukaryota > Viridiplantae > Streptophyta > Magnoliopsida > Ericales > Sapotaceae > Pouteria > Pouteria glomerata. The sequence goes on from JAVXUM010000004.1 coordinate 12,069,542, forward strand.
GTTAAACTTCTTTAACTATTTTATTGTACTTTTATTCTTTTTTTTTTTATTTTAGTTTTGATGTGTGAAAATTGAATTTTGCTAATGATATTTCAATATCGCTAGCAATATTGGATGCGTTTGGCATAAAACAAAATAAAATAAAATCTTACAAATCTCTACAAATACGAATTACGAGACTATAAAATATTATCTTTTTACTCA
>JAVXUM010000004.1:12085580-12105366 GCA_035590655.1 Pouteria glomerata
TTTTCAGCACTTTAGGATTAGAAGAACCTTGAATAACTTAGAAACTAAAACCTTAGGCTCCCTGTGGATACGATCCTAGACTCACCAGGTAAAACTACACCGCACACCTTTGCACTTGGGGGTTAAGTTTAGACGCACTATTTAATAGCGGTCACAAAGTGTTGCAAATTCAGTTATTTTTTATTCATGTACATTTGTAGAGACACATTGTAAGTAAATGTAAATTTATTTTGGGTTTGGGAATGTAATGGCCTTAAGGCCAGTTTATGTAATATGAAGTGGATGATAGCATTTTAACACCTCGCACATACTTATATTAGCTCTTATGGATATGTATGGCTAGCCTTGGTGTGTGTTAATATACGAAATATGAATATGTTGCATAAGCATTTGGTAGTGTGAGATTATGGATATATTAGAATGTCACAGGTTCTCTCACAGGTCTATATATTAACAGGTTTAGGCCCTTATATAGGATGGGAGGTTTTGTGGGTCCATTGCGTTACTGTCGCGTTGCTCTGATGCTTTTAATCATGTTCTTTATATTATGCTTTATTCTCATTTACCCCTCGAGTTCTCGGATCTGGTGCGTGACAAAACCCAAAACAAAATGTCATAACTTTACTTAAATATTGAACTTTACAAAGAATCCCTATCTCAAGCTTAATCTGAGGAATTAGATGAAATATCTAGTTAGAACCAACTCAGATAACTCCATTTAGTTTTGAAACTCACCAATCCCTCACTAAGACATCATGACAGAAGCTCCCACACTCTTTTCAAGAATTCTCATCCGAAAACTCACACCAATACATATATAAACACACATGATGAATAATCTCCAAGGAGAAAGTAGAAGAAGATGAGTAAACCACCTAACTACCTACGTGGAAGAAGTAAGGATGATGCTTCCTTTTGGACTAAACATATAAGAGATTATACATATATACATATATACCCAAGATAGAGGCGCAACCAAATTAAGTATGCTTAGGCACTAGTTATAAGACACAAAAAACTGGTGGAATACCATGAGAGGAATAAAGAAAAAATTTGACCGTCGAAAAGTATGAAAGAGAGAAAGTCAAAGTGGAGTTAGATATTAATTTTTAAAAATTTTTTAATTATATTAGATAGAGTATGTACAATTACATTGATGTTATTGGGTTAAATTTTATTTTTTTCATTGGATTTTTTTTTTTCATTTTTTTGGGTGGCCACAATTAAACACAAAGTTAATATAAAAAAAATAATTTTTTAGGGTGGGCACGTGCCCCCCGAGCCAACCTTGACAATGCCCATGCTTAAGACCTGAAGCAGTGAAGTAACAAACTAGAATACTAGCAAAAAAAAAAAAAAACAGTAACAAACTAAATCTTGATCAACTCTATTATGCACACATAAGACTTTTTTCCATTTACATAGAAACAACTATGCAAAGTCATGCACGTAAGACTCTCTACTTTGTGCACACGCTTAAGATAAATCTCATTTCCTCAAGTCATATGCAACTATGGCTTATTCTTCCTTAATCCTCACATCCAGACATCAATTGTACTTAATTACAATATTACCCATAAGTCAATACCATACAAATAATGATAAAGTAACTCAGTAAAACCAAGGTCATTGCAAGTCCAATTTGTTATAACCTTTAGAAATGGTAAGATAATAAAATATCCCATAGATTAGAGGTTGGTTTAGTAGAGAGATCAAAAATTTGAGGTCAGCGGAGAGTTCGAAAAGAAAAAAAAAATAAAAAAGATAAATTTATGGAGATAGTTGAGAAAAACGAGAGTGAGATCAAGGTGAGAATAGAGAAAGAGAAAAAAGATAAATTGACGAAAAAAAAGAACAAAAAAAAAAAAGGAAAAGGAGAATGAGGGTAAAAGGAAAGAAATGGAGTATAAAATTTTACTCATTTTTCACCAGAGTTTAGATAAACCAAAACATAATTTTTTAAATTTAAATCTATACTATATTAATTATACTTTTAGATCTTATATTATTCCTATCACCTCTTAACATTCAGTAATTACACGTAACATCTCCTAACATTTAAAAATTACACTTATCTCTCATGTTTTGAAATATTATTAACATTGATCCTCTTCCCTTAAATCAATTGTCAAAACTTAATAGAAAACATTAAAATAACCATAATTTTAGAATGATCCAATTACATTATGCGTTACATGGTATGGAGTTTGAAAATCCTTACCTTCACATTAAAGACTTCGAGAATGTAAGTAGAATATTCATGGACCAAAACTTGCATGGAAGAGACTATCATTGAAACGTTTCCCCTTCTTTATACAAGACAAGGCCAAATTGTAGTTGAACTCCTTATGCCCTAGGTTTATGGGCACTTGAAAAGATATCCAAACCTTTTTAGAGACAAATGTTAAACTTTACTTGCAAACGTAATTAAACATTAAGCTACATCTCTCTAAAGACAAATGATGAACTTTACTTGCAAACGTAGTTAAACTTTTTATTAGGCTTCAAAGTGGTATAATGAGTTAACTCTTACTTACATCATTGCTTTAAGACATAGAGAGTTGTGAGTTTTTTTCTTAAGTCATTCTCTCTTAATTTTAGATAATTTATTAAAAGTTATTTTAATATTAGCAACTACTATAAACAAATGTCAAAAGTTACTGATGTGGATATGACTATAAATAAGTTCCTGAACCAATTGGATCACTAGAAGTCCAAGAAGACTTGCAGAAATTAATGGGTCCGACGACGTGACAACTAGGGTGATGTTGACTATCATGGGCATTTCAATTTCAAATATCCCAATGAGAACACAATTTGAATTGGATATGCATATTTAGGAATTGAGAATTTTTTCGGAAGATTTCCTTAGATAATTTTATTTACTTTCTTTAGATAGTGAGACTTTATTTTGTCAACCCTAGCCTATGTAAAAGTTAAGAATTATAATAGATTGATAGTTTTTTCATTATTGAATAAATGTATACTTCTCTAAGATTCTTTTCCTCTCTAGCTTTCGTTTAGAAGCTTAGAGTTTATTCACTTCCGAGGGTGACAAGTAGTATCAAAGCAAGATTTTTTCTAATCTAATGGCACAAGACAATACTGACGGTTACACAAACTTTGGCGAAGTACAACAATTGCATAATGAGGTGGCAATAATGTCCACTCGTCTTAAAGAATTGATAGGGATGCTAAGAGGTGATGGGAGGCATGCCAAAGATGTTGCTAGCAATCAACCCCTGAACCTTGCAGCGAGATATGTTGTTCATGATCAATCCCAAGACCCAGCAGCTGGTGCTATTATGGACCCTCGTCATCAACCTATCAATAGGGAAGATAAGTCATCCATAGATGAGGATGAGCAGAAAGATGATATTGTATGTGGGCCAGATGAAGACAGAGAAGAGAAGATAATTGCAAAGTTTTCAACAAATTGTGGAAAGTTTAAAGTAGATATTGAGGTAAAAGAGGTTTATATTTCTATAAATATAATCTTTTAAGACAATTACAATTTAGGTTAATTATTTTTGGAAGAAAACAAAATTAGAATTATTCTTCAAGATGAGGAGGTTAAAAATTCCAAAATATTAGAACTTATCAATCATTTTGGTGATAAGACTTGGATTTATTATTCGATATTGAAGAAGTTAGTGATTTCTTCAATCTTCCAACAATAGGAGTCAAAGATGAAAGCACATTAAAATTTGTCAATTTTACTAGGGCAGATAAGTATTATGTTAAGAAAATATGAGTTAATATGACTAAATTTTTCAACCATTAAGAATTACTCAAAAAACTATTTGTAGAAAATAAAATTAGATCACTATTGCATGTTAACATGAAGATCATTCGTAGCTTGAAATTATATATACTTTTGTCAGCAACAAAAATTGTATTGAAAGTGCTTATTTATGATCCTTCAATTTTTAGATCTTACCTTTAGATAACTTGATGATGAATTTTTTTTTTTTAAGTGGATGAAAATGACATAGATGTGACTGTATACAAATTCCTAGACCAGTTGGATCACCAAAAGCCCAAGAAGACTCACGTAAATTAGTGGACTTGACGATGTGGTAACTAGGGTGATGAGGATCATGATGGCCGTTTCAATTTCAAATATTCCAATGGGAATGCAATATGAATTGAATATGCTTTTTAGGAATTGAAATTTTTTTCGAAGATAATTTTACTTACTTTCCTTAAATAATATGATTTTATTTTATTTTATTTCAGCCGTAACCTATGTAAAGGTTAAGAATTGTAAGGGGTTGGCAGTTTTCATTATTGATTGAATATAAAGACTTCTTTGAAATTTTTGTATCTAACTTTCGTCTGAGAGATTAGAGTTAATATGCTTTTGGTTGCATCACATAGTGACCACGCATAGCCATCGCCCATGAGTTAAGGTAACAATTTGTCCATGAGTAAAGGTAACAATTTGCCAATACTAGATGCGATTGTTTGGCAACAACAGACACAAATACTATTTTGTGACCAAACTTTTTTTTCCCTCATTACTTTTGACATCATAGATCCATTCATGCATGCAAGCTAAAAAGTTCATTTTTTAACAAGAAAACTACAAATTTATTACGAGAAAAGGCAAAAAGACCTCTACAAATGAAATAATCATTTGACAAGTTACTCATGATTTGTGAGTGAGTTCGTTAAAAGGTCGTGTATGTTCTTCGAATAAGTTAAACAAGTAGTTTGAATGCATTTTTCAAGTTTAACTAATAAATAAACTAAACTCAAACACGGGCAAACTCGACTAAATAAAACTTGCACATAAATTTAGTTATCATTTGTTAATAAACTTATTTATGTATTGTGAATAGTCTCGTTTAAATGATAATAAACAAGCTTGTTTAAGGATCGTTCAAAAGTCTAACATTTATAACTTTTGTCTTTTTTTTAATCAAAAATTAGTGGTTAAAACTTTTAGTATACTTCGTAAATAAGTAGCAACTTTTAGGTATTTGAGAAAAATTTTAACAACTTTTAGTTACTTTCGATAACTTTGTATGTTTGGTAAAAATTTTAGTAACTTTTAAGTTATGTAAACTATTGTTAAAGAGGCAAATTTTGATATTTTACCTAACACCCAAATTCTAAAAGTTGGTAGTTTTATGCCAAAAGTTGAGCCTCCATGCAATACCTTAGTACTTCTGAACAATTTCATCTAAATATTTATAAACATATTCATTTATAACTCCCAAACAGTTTCATCTAAACATTTGTGAACAAACTCACAAACTCTTCTTTTACCATTCATGAAAAAGAAAATCAAAGATTAAACATATTAATTTAAAGATTGTTATGTGAGAAAATATTATTTATTTATTCATTAATTTTATTCAATAATAAACACGAGTTGGTTTATCCAAATATTCGTGAGTAGACTTAACAAAAAACTCGTGAACGAATCTCATAGCTCAAAAAGCTCAATAAGAGTTCGCAAGTATGCTTATTTGTTATAACCAAGCGGAGGTCAAATTTACTTACATAACAAGTCAAATTTGACTCGAGCTCACTAAAAATATCAACAAACAAGCTTCAATACAAGATTTCAAGTTCAATAAAAGTTTGGCTCTAGTTTGAGCTCACTAAAAGTATTAACAAATAAATTTGAACACCGCAATACTTTAGCTCAAATCATTTGCAACACTAAAGATGACTCAAATGTTGACCTTGTGTCCAAGTGAGGGTAACGAACCCCTTTGGTCACTTACAGTATCTCTTTGTGGCAATGCAGCAAATACGAACTCATTCCCAAACAAACAAATACATTCTCATCTATTGTACCCTCGAATCCGTTTCACTTCAGAATGGGTTTTCGCTCCTGACAAGGCCGAATTCTTGTTGCTGTTCTTGTCATAGTTTCCATATTTGAGAGGTACATTTTGCTTAATGTATAGATTCCCAGGGAAGTTCCTTTTCTCTTTAGGAAGTGCTTGTAAATCTGGCAGCCAGAATGCTACATACTTCCCTTCAGAATCATAAGTTAGGGCCTGAAAAATACAATAACCTATTACCATAACAAACCAAAAAAGAAATGTTATTGACACTATCCGTGTCAACTAAGAGGCAAGTTTAAAAGAAGAATTTACTAAAACTCTAGATAAAAACATAACTGTCAGAATCCCAAGATCTTTGCGATCCTATGATTTTAGGATCTTTTCTTCTTTTTTTTTTTTTTTTAGGTAATTAACCCATTTTAGTCAAATAGATTCAGATTTTACAAATTTAAAAAAAAAAAAAAAAAACTAGGAGATAATATCTTACCTTTTTGGTGCAGGATCCTTATGACAAAGATAAACAACTCTATTTGTAAACTAGTTACACATCTGTATGTTGGATATCATTGACTTCCAGTTTATTTCTTCCAAGATAATTGAACAACTTTAAAATTAGTCACAGTCCTAATGGGCCCCACATGTGGTATAGGACACGCGTTGAGCTATTCTAGTATGGAATGAAATATTAAAATTGATCTCACATGTTCCATCAAACTTGGGTCTATTGACTTATTGGTCAAGTTCTTAACAATTAGGCAGGTTAAAAATAAGTTCGCTTACTTGCTTTGAAATGCTGAAGTAACGATCTTGCCGTGGGTCATTCCCAACACCTAATTTGACAGAAATAGCAGGTGTAATGTTTAACTCATAGTTCTCAATATATGTAGTGTGAAATAGAAAAAGAAACTTAAACGCTTAGCAATTACCAATTGATGATGATAATATGCATTTTAATAGATGATGGATTTTGTACCATATAGTAGTCAAATATGTACATTTGAACCTTCTCCAAAACCCGTGCAGGCAACTTATCATCGCAGTCAAAAATAGGTAAGCACTTGTATCCTTCTATGTTTTATGAATAACTATAGTCAACAATTGTAAATAAAACCAAAATAATTGAACACTAGATTTTTATAATTAATATAAAGCTTTCACATAAGTTACTATGTAAATTTATAAAATAAAATTGGTAAGAATATCAAGCATTTGAATAAATCCCTCCCCCTTGCTTATGGTCCCTTGGTTTCCCCTAGGATGACCTTTTAATTTCCTTCGTGTTTTCCCTATCACTATGAATGAAGATTATAATGATCTGAATGAAAATGTGTTAGCCTGCAGGCTAATTTGCTCCCTCCCTTGTACTGCTGCTTCTCTCTCTGAACTTCTTCTCTCTTCTTGTCTTAATTTCTCTTTCCACATTGCTTAATTCTTCTCTTCTCAACTATGTTCCGCATCATATTTGGTTTCAGAGTTGGATTCCCTAAACTTTTTCACTTTCAACCCTCTTACATCTCCACAACTGCTATTTGAGAATAGACCCAATCCATATAACCATCGGCGAAGTAAACCCACACTACCAAAAGCACCGTCGGTGACCGACCACATTTCTGAAGCCTCTAGACAAATGAAACACTATCATCATCTCTACAAGAATATCCAAAATGCTCATCACAATCCACCACTGCTTACTAGAGCCCAAAGGGGGAGTGTTAGAAGTATGGAATAGGGTAACATGTGGTGCTTGATCACATGCTGACGTGGCACCTTATGATAAGGCTGTTGTGGCTTTGTAATGGCTGACACCCACAATGGTATTATAGCATTGCATAGACATTTAGGACTAGATTATTTTCTTCCTTTCTTGTATCGATTGTTTTCCTATTATTTCCTTCCTTTGTGTTACCATAAAAGATACAACAAAAGGTGGGGCGAAAGTTTAGAAGGTAGGTAGTACGCACTCATCCCCGTCAAATTATAACATGTGGCTCTGCTTTCTAAATTTAAAAATAAAATTTACGTAAGTCACAGCATAAATCAGGAGGTGTAAGCACCAAGAATCAGTAAAGCTTGACCACTACACTTTCTCCAAAAAGATGTAGAGTTGATTTAACAAGAACAGCCTTCTCAAAGGATGTATCTGACCTCAAATGTTAACTCCAATGTGGCAAAGGGAGAATACAGTAGAAAAATAAATTAAGAAGTGCAACAATGGGAGGATTACTAGGGGGAGATGATAGGGTTTACTGCAAAGAGATAAACAATGACATAATGGTTTGGAGAGTAGAGGCTCACAGCCTCACACAAAGAACAAAGTTTACAAGCGCATGTATATATATATGCAGATGTTGATAACATAATGTATTGTGAAGTGAATCACCTGCTCCATAGGTCCAATTACCGTAATTGGAACAAGGATCATAATCCAAAAGACATGACTCAAACCATTCAGCTCCCATTCGCCAGTCAATTCCCATATCTCGAACAAGAAAAGAACACACAACCTGACAAACATGAAGTGACTATTCACCCTGTTGAAGAGTTTTCAAGTTTCTTGATTTGTAATGAAATATTAATAATCTTAGTCGAATGATCCACTAAAACGAAGATTGTAATACATGATCTTTCGGATACAATCCAGTAAATCAAAACTTGTAGCCATGTTTTCCCACAATAATGTGAAAATTTAATTTCAATACCTGTCTTCCTCGATTTGACATGAATCCAGTTGTTGACAATTCTTTCATGTTAGCATCTATGAGAGGGTACCTAAATGATTTCCAAGGTCAATGAATCAAAGGCTGAGCATAAAGCTTCAATGGACACAACGAAACCAAGTCGAAACGTGATATGATTTCATTTGTCACCCACAAAATAACAAATAACAAAGAAAATAATAAAAGGTAGGAAAAAATAACAGAAAAAGAAAAAGAAAAATGAAGATAAGATGGCGAACTAAAATAGTCCTCAAAGTGCTCTCCCTGGTCTTTAGGTTCAAGTGCATCCTTAATTTTCAATAATTTCAATAGCTACTGACCCTTAACTTGCCTGCAGCACTCCCCAAAGATGATAACAAAAATCTTTCAAAACACAAAAAAGATATAATAAAATTTCCCATTAGTGGAGATTAAAACAAATAGAATCAACTAAAATAATACAGCAAAAGGCTTGACTCATATATTTGCTATATGTTGTTACACAAACACAACACTAGATTAGGCAATACCCAGTATGGCCACCTCTCCAAGATTCAATCAACATCTGGTCTTGGCTCCATCTCAAATTTACTTTTCTTGGACCACCTGAAATTATAAATCAACATAATTACATGCAAAAATTTGATGATCTGGAAGCAATTTATAACAAATATTCAGATTTAAATATAAGAGAGAATAAATTTCACTAATGCAACGACTGAATACTACTAAAATTAGCATAGGTTCAACTGAAAAGTATAAATATCCCTTTGTACATGTTGATGAACACTTACATTAACATAAAAATATCATATTTTACCTATATGGAAAAGAGAATTTCCATATTTGATTGATAAGAACCTGAAGTAGTCCCTCCATATTAATTCGAACAAAACCCTGAAACCATGATTACTGCTTCAGAAAGACATAAAGTGCATCAAAAAAGTTGGACCCAACCATAAGGAAAACACCATAGTTTTGAAGCAAGTGGATTTGCAGAAAGATTTCAAGTACTAAGACTAGCATGCCTAAATAATAATAACCAGAAACCACTACTAATCTTGCAAACCACATTTTGGTATACACATTTCAAAACGTTGTACAATAAATTTAACGATCTGAAAAGATTATACCCATATTATATTTTCATTAAAAAAGAACTTTGAAAATAGTGAATTGATAGCAAATTGTGTTATAATAATCAATATGTTTAAGCCTTTATGAATATCTATGCTGTATTATTTTCTTAATTATTATAATTTAAAAAAAAATAAGTTACTTTTATATACCAAAATATTTTAACAATATAATGACTCTACGAGAAGCCTACCCTCTATCATACCACATTTTAGAGTATAAATGTACCACATTCTCGTTGTTCCATGTACCAAAACAATCCATGTTTCAAGTACCCTAGTCTAAATCACTATAATTACGACCCAAATTTGGGAACTACTATGAGTAAATATTCAAATCATTTGGATTGGCCTTCTTAATCTTCCATAACATACTGAAAAGGGTTTCTGAGAGGGGGGAAATATTAGTCTCAAATTAGTGGATTTGCAAAGAAAAATCATTTCCTGGATGACTTGCCTAACCTTCCATAGTTGTAGCCAAAATTCACAAACTGTCATTTTTAAAACTAATTATTTAATAATCTTAATACCATGGATGACTACTTACAAACATGCACAAACACGAGAGAGAGAGAGAGAGAGAGAGAGAGTACCAGTATGTGGAATCATTCGATTGTCTCTCCCTTTCATATCTCTTCACCTAAATAGATAAAAATGGAGCTCCCACCCAATATTAGTATCTTCATTACTGAGTAATGTAGTCCACTTCCATGGACTTGGATACATGTATAAGACCAAGCATCATATTTGCCACATCCCAAAATTCGAGGTTGTAGAGACAATACATCTTCATATCGATTAAATTCTTCTTTCACATCCCAAGACAAACTTGTGTCTCTATTTGACATCAATTATTTAGCAAGGAGACTTAACTATTTCTTTCACCCACCCATAATAAATAGAATAGGATAAGTAAATCCTTTCTTATTTATTTATTAATTTGATTAGTAGTACATGATAAGAAAGTTTATCTACAATTATCTGGTACACTTAGAAATGAACATGTTGATCAACAGATATGTTGGATGCCCATGAGATCTCAGGTTCCAAAATAGAGTGTTTAACACAAGCGCATCATGCATTTAAAAGTTACATGAAACATAGAACATCTTCATGCAATACAATGGATGATATGAAAATGATAGTGTTTTGGTTGTACCTCTTCATATATGAAACGAGGAGAGAGGCTCCCTGAAGCAAGCCATGGGGAAAATTTTGTTGAGTAATCAGGTCCTAACATCCCATTTCGTGTTTCCTTGTAGATCCTCAACAAATCCTATACTATAAATAATAATCAGAAAAATTCAGACAGACATGGTTACTATTACTACTGAAAATAAGCAAAAGAATTTATTGGATAATGTGTACAACTATAGATATCGTTCCTTTTTTCCACCCAATTATTTTATATTTTGAAAAAACATAACATACTTGATTCAAATAATAATTATCATTCTTCTTCATGTATAAGTGACAACAGTACATATAGAAGTTTCTTTACGAGTAATCTGCCTTACTTAAGGTAAAAAGGCATCAAGTCATAAAATTTGCTATAGTTTCTTCAGCACTTCAAAATATGAACTCAAGCAAGTCAAGCCGGTGGTCCTTTATGGCCAAAGACATCTTGCAACCACTATCAGTTGGTCATTTCCCGCAATTATTGAATTTTTTACATTCTTCTTCTTTGCAGTCACATCATTTATTTATTTATTTTTGAAAATGATTCATTGTGTGCCATACTGCCAAAAAATAATACCTAAAATTTTTACTTCCTTATAATCTGCACGAGCTCTTATTTAACTGATAATTACTTGGTGCTTTTTTAAGATGTTATTTTGCATACAAATAATTGTTAGAACATTAAGGAATAATTGATAGATTATACCTTAGTTATTTTTGGTTATTAACATATACTGGTTTATTCCCGTTTCGTTTCTTGTAATTGAATTATGATTATAAATATAGTATGAGGGAGAGGTAGATTATTCATCCCTCTCAGTTTTTTATTCTGATTTCCAGCATGGTATCAGAGCGGGTGTAAAAATAAAAAATAAAAATAAAAGAGAGAGAGAGAGACAGAAGATTAAAAATACCGTTGCCTTCCATTGTTCAGTAAATGATGTTCTCCAACTAGGGTTCCTCGTAACTGAGGTAACCTCCAGTCACCGGAGTTAATCTTTGACGTCACCAGTAACTTTATCAGTGACCGGTGACCACAACCCACATATCGTCGTTGTCGGCAAGCTCAACACTCGCCCCCACGCACCGACGATAGCCCCTACGTGTAGATCTCACCCGCCAAATCTGTGACACACTTGCTAGCATGTGAGCCCTAGTTGCACCTCCAATGACCTCTAGTGGTAGTCACCTAATGAAGGATTGTTGTGATTGAAGCTCACTGATTGATTATTTGTTCTTGATCGTAGCTTGTTCGTTCATGATTGTAGCTTCGACGAATGGTCATTCGATCTTTGTTTCAACTATCTTAATGCTCATATAATTGATGGGTATTGTTCGAATCTGTTTTATTTGATGATTATTGCTCTCGGTATTGTTGATTGGTCTTTGTCGTTTTGATCTTCTCATCCACGATCGCCATACATCATCCGATCATTTGTTGATCACTATTCATCTTCGGATTGCTTGTTGATCGTTTGGGTATTGATCATTTCTTGCTCCTCTATGTTGACCGAATGCCCTAATTTGGTTTGTTTGGTTTACATTGGAGATGTCCATTGATCCTTTGAATGTCTCGGCTTCAACAGTACCTGCTATTCCAGCTAATAGTCTTCCCAAGTCCATTGTTTGTTAGAAATTAAATGGTGCTGCCAACTATTTGACTTGGTCTCATTCCTTTCGCATATTTCTTGTTGATCAACAGCTGGAGAATTACATTTAGAACCTTCCCCCAGATTCAACATCTCCCACTTACTCATAATGGCGTGTTACCAACTCTATTGTTATGAATTGGTTATGGCACAATCTTGAGCCTTCAATTTTTTGTACTATGGCCTTATGTAACACCGCTAAGGCAATTTGAGATTCTTTAACTGATTCTTTTTCTCAGCAATAATATTTTAGAGATTTTTGAGGCCTAAGAGCAACTCTTTTCATTCCGACACGGAGACAGATCACTCTATGATTATTATAGCACATTAAAAGCTCTTGGTAATCATCTTTTACAGTTTAGTCTCTTTCCTGAGACTAAAGCAGAGATGATACGACAGTGGGATTAGCTTATGACTATTTTTCTACTTGTTGGGCTGAGTGATAATCTTTGTAATTACAAAGATTAGTTTTTGGCCAGAGAAAATATTCCCCCTCTAGCCAGTGCTTATTCCAGACTACAATTTTCTTCCCTTGGTCATCACCATTCAACATCTTCTACTTCCAGTGGGTGTAAATCTATTGCTTTGGTAAATGATTCTAGTGGTCATGGAAGTTTTCGGGGTGGCTCCGTGATGGGGGTAGCAATTCTCGTAGTGGAGGTCACAATTCTGGATGCGGCACCAAAAAATGCGATCATTGTGGTGGTACCAATCACAAAGAGCCATACTGCTGAAAGATATATAGCCGTTTTGAACAAGCTCATCATGTTACAACCGATTCCACTAGCGTTAAAGTAGTTTCTGGCTCTACTACTAGTTCAAGTAATCCTGCTAACTCTAGAGTAGTTTCTCAGGGTCGCTTCTCTTTTACTGAGCTGGATGCTATTGTATAGGCCTTTCATATCTTTCACTCTTCCAGTTCCACTGCTACTCTAGCCCATTCAGGTAATAGTGCATGTTTTTCTTCATCTGCTCCACAGTGGATTCTTGACTCTAATGCTAGTGCTCATGTATCAGGTAATCCTTCCTTATTTTTGGATTTGACTAATACCGCTCATTGTCTTACATTAGCTAATGGGTCCTTCGATCTGTGGTCAATAAAGGACACCTCAAACCCTCGTCTTCCTTATCTTTACCTTCGAGTCTTTAAGTGCCTAACTTTCCTACTAACTTATTATCTACTAGTCAGTTAACTCAACTCAAGCTTGTCGTTCCTGGATTTAGTTCTATCTCAAGTCTTAAATGTAAAGCTTGTCAACTAGGGAATATTTTCTCTAAGACTAAACCTTTAGGGTCTCATCCCGTTGACACACCTATGGATCCTTCTATTCGCTTAGATAAAGAGAGTGGTGATCCTTTCCTTGACATTGGTCGTTATCGACGCCTTATGAGTAAGCTGATTTATCTCACTGTTACTCACCCTCATATTACATATCCAGTTGGTGTGGTCAGTCAATTCATGCATGCTACACTCAAACCTCACTTTAAAGTTGTGTCATATTCTGAGGTATTTGAAGAATTTTCCTGTTAAAGGTTTACTCTATCGAGCTTCCACAATGATAAATGTAATTGGATACAATGATGCAGGCTAGGCTCGTAGTCGTTAAGATCAGAGGTTTACTTCTGAATACTGTACTTTTGTTAGTTGTAATCTTGTCACCTGGCATAGAAAGAAAAAGACTGTAGTGGTTCGATCTAGCGCTAAGACAGAGTATTGTGCAATAGCTCATATTGCTTCTGAGAGGCTTTGGGTTTTTTCTTGATATTTCAGCTCTGATGTCTATGTTCTATGATAATTAGGTTGTGATCTTAATCGCTAACAACCTTCTCTTTCATTAAAACACCAAGCATATAAAGGTTGATTGTCATTTTATTTGAGACCTCCTAGTTAGGTATGATATCACTACTCCATTTGTACGATTGGACTTTCAGTTGGGTGATATTTCACCAAGCCCTTAGCTGGTTCTCTATGCTAGAAAATGTCTATCAAGCTAGACATATTTGATCTTTATACTCTAACTTGAGAGAGTGTGTTAAAATATTAAGGAATTATTGATAGATTATACCTTAGTTATTTTTGGTTATTAGCATATACTAGTCTATTCTAGTTTCCTTTCTTGTAATTGAATTCTTATTATAAATATAGTATGAGGGAGAGGTAGATTATTCATCCCTCTCAGTTTTTTTACTCTGATTTCCAGCAACAATTAAACAAAAAGTCCATAAGACTACATTAACAAACTAAAGGACAAAAATTATTTCTTGTTTTTTTTTTTTTTTTTTTTTTTTTTATGAGTGCATGTGTGTGTGTGTGTGTGTGTGTGTGTAAAACATTGTATTGAAGTTCTCTTGCCTTCTTCCAGAAGTATTCATTTACTCTGGTTAGTGCTGCACTTTCACCACCCATAAATCTCATCCCTTTTTTGACCTGTATAAACAAGATTAAACAGACTTCAAAGAAATTGCATTTATTATATTGCTTACATGACAGCTTCATGCACACCTCTTGATATGTTTATAATATATAAAACTTGCCTCTTGCTCATGAAGTCCAAGCTGATTGAGCGAAGGAACGCATCCCCAATCCTCAATGGTGGGTGGAGGACCAAGTGATGATGGGATTTTAATGCAACCTTGTACCTTAGACTTGGATTCAACAGCCTAAAATTTCATTATAAACAGAAGATCTAATGTGTGGTGATTTCCTTCTACCAGCTAAGGGAATAATGGAATTAAAACGATGATTAGAAGAACCATACCTTGCGAAACTGAGTATAAACTTCCGGTAAACAACTGCTATCAAATGGGAGATCATCTATATGGTACATGGTATTACCCCATACCAATTGTAATTTTGCAGTGCTTGTAGAAGTTGGGTGGCTGGATGGTCCTACAGGTGATGCAACCACCACCTGTTGCAAACCACTGCTAACAATTCTCTCAACATTGACCTCCTCACTGCAAGTTTCTTTATGGGCAAACACCTAATGGATTAGATATCTACATTATTTACTCCATAAGGTAGCTGTTGATTTTAGAAGTCAAAACCAAAACAAAACCTTTCATGTAAGTACTCAACTGTATGGGCTCCAAATGCTTTCACTAGTGAAGGGATAATTTTCTCAGGTTTTCCATGTTGAATGAGCAAGTTTAGGCCCAGCTTCATCAAATTCTTTTTTAAGTCAGCCAAGCATTCAATGAGAAATTGTGCTCTCAGAGCTGCCAAAACAGAATTACATAAGACTATATCCTTAAAAGCCAAAATTTGTTGCATTGTATCTCACAGTTCTATTACAAGAAGTACAGTGTATGCAGGGACACCTTTCCTACAATTATCCAATGTAAGTTACTGTTCCAATAATTTGTTTTTTATATGGCAGCTGCATTGATCTTGCATCAAGTGCAGGAACTCAACGTCTGCTAAGATTTAACAAAGTTTCTCAAAGATGGTTGAAGCCTTGTTCCTGTGCTGGATACTGGAGTTTTAAAACATTGTCAACACTTGAACAAAGTTCTTGTTATGGTCAATTGTGTATCAGAGCCTCTCAAGACTGCAGGTACTTGGTGCAGCCCTCAAAGCACCCCTTCAGGTGATTGACATTATTTATCTTTTAATATATACAAATATATCATTAGGCTCATGTAGAACGTTGAATTTGTAATTCATTGAGTCAACTCTTCAAGTGGGTTTTAACAGTAGTAGATGCTTAAACAAAATCTTATCTTGAGTTTTTTGTGCTGTTGTACAACCACTTCTTCTATTTTTGTTGCAGCCTCTTGAGTCTTGAGCAATATGTCCATACTTATGGAACTTATAGAACAGTAGACTTTGAGATTGCTTTTGCAGAAAAAGAAGATTGCTTTTGCCATCCCTTCTCGTGCTTCTTCCCATACCTTTTCATTTGACATGATATGTTGCAATTCCTTTAATTTTTCAAAAGCTTCTTGAACTTCTATTAGCCATATCATAGGAGGTATCTAATAACTATGGACAATTATACTCATTCATCTATAGAATTAAGAAAAGCCCTCATATGTGCTTCACAATACAAGTAATTGGTTCTATCAAATAATGATGACCTAGTGGCCAAACTACCATTTCTGGCATATCTATATCAAAGAGATTAAGATCCCACCTTTTTGAAATGAAAAATTAAAAAATAAGATAAAACTAGCCTGTCACAAATTTTAAAAAAAAAACAACAATAATTTTTTAAAATCCTAGATGAAAGATTTTTCATGTGTGATTCACAATTTTTGTGTGATTCTCCTACGATTTGGATTATCAAGCCAAACCAAGTTAACTGACTTTCCAGTTAAACCTATTTATGTTTAAGTATAAACTAAAGAAACCATAAAGTAATAAAGGACAGGGATAGATTTTTATGAGAAACCCATCGAATAGCACAAGTGCAAACATATCAAGAACAAAAACTTGCATTATACACAAATCCAGTTATATGACTCGAAAACAATAGTTACCTAATCAACTCCTCTATCCTATTGCTTGACCTATTGTTCAACTCATATGTTAAGACAAGTTAATCCAAATAATAAAGTTGTCCCTCACTCTAATAGTTTGAGCCTTTAGGAGGGAGGAAGACTAACACTCTAATATGACAACAAAGCTGGATTTTGTGAGTTCTCATCTCTCTTTCAGCTTGCACTTTTTGGCTCAATTTTTCAGTTGCAAATGTTTGTACTTTATGCAACTCTCTTCCCTATCGCATGTGAGGGAAAGTATCAGTATGCATTTAACATTGACAAAATCAAACCTCCCAAATGGTATAAGATCCTACTGTGCCTCTCTACTCATTGCCAATTAGTTTTAAGTTGAATTCTTTTACGGCACCACTAAAAACAATTGCACATGTTTGTCCCCTTCCAAAAAAATAAAAAAATCAATCCGATCACTCGTGAGAGGGATGTTAAAAGGAAAAAATCAATATAAATAATAAAGTTGTCGATCTCCCTAACAACTTAAACTTGTAGATAAGATGGTAACTAAGACTCTAACATTCTCTATATACTGAGACCAAGTACACGACATTGATTACCAACTCCTCAGTGATCAACACCAACCTCAAACTCTTCCAAGGTACACTACAGAGAAATTTTCTTGCTACAATGAATTTGAGAGAAAGGAACTAATCTAAAGAATTAGACTCGCTTCTCAAAACTCTAGAGACATGCATGAAGCCTAATAACAAGTTGGCTACTTTTCCAATGATTCTTTGATATGGCAGCAATGTTGATCTTGCATTGTCTAGTGGAAATTGACTTTTGCTATGATTTAACAAATTCACTCACTTGTTAAGCATCCAACATTGTTATCTTAAAAATAAAATAAATAAATAAATAAAATAAAATAAACTGTCCTTTAGAGATTGCTAAACCTTGAGTTGGTACTTCATTTAGTCAACACTTGAACAGGGTTCAAGCCCTAGTCACTAGGGCACCTTCCCATCTCAAGAGTGCACTTGGAAACACTGATAAAACACTCATTAAGCCATACTAAGAAAATCATGAATCAAATTCAAACAATTTGTTCGCGGAATATACCAAGACATTTTGGACCTAACAATGAGTTACAGTAGTTATTTTTCCCCAAAAAAACTGAATAGCAAGTACAGGCACTAAAAAGTATTAATCAAAGTTCATATCTTAAACTAAAGAACAATCAAAAGCAATATAGTACGAAGCTCCATGATATTAAATCATTGAACCATCTTTCAGGTACTATTTTGACGGAAAACTTGATGAGACCTGCAATGCCATTACTATATCTTATACTGATTATGCTTATTCATTCTTAAAGAAAAACATTTAGGGCAAACTCCGACATCCCCATAAATTTGAATGGGACAGCTGCACTTTGCACTTCATGTAAACTTCAAATTCACTATCCTAAAATTGATATATTAAAAACCATATTCCACAAGATGTAAAATGCCGGTGGGACCATTTTAGCTTATATGCACGTGCCTAAACAAGCCCTAGAAATCCTATGGCTCTCCCAGATATGCAGGTAGAACATTAAAACACCCACATTATACTAAATCAACACATTCAATTTAAGAATAGCAAAAATAGGAACAAGAATTAATTGAACAAAAGGGAAATTCAAATGAAAATCGCAAGTAATACCACCTCCAGTTTTAGGAAATCCAAAGTAACGGGTGGTGCCAAAAAGTCGAGGATCAACACAGTATAAGGGCAAAACCGCCTCCGACGAAATCCAAGCCCTGTACAAAGCCTCATTATCTAATACCCTCAAATCATTCCTGAACCAGACAACGGCTATCCCCTTCCCCCTTCTCTTCGTCTGCGAGGAGAACGATGATTGCGTGTACCTCTGAATGGTCTGCTCCGCGATTTGGTCCATTTCGTCCGAGGTCAGTCCAGGGACCTGATACACTGCCGCAGAAGAACCCGACTCGGGTTCGGATTTGACTACGTGCGAATAATTCATGGCTGGAGAGCGAAAACAACCATAAAGCTGGAATTGGATCGAGTGGAAGAATAGGGCAGACGGAGGTTTTGAGGGGTATACGAGTTTTCTCAGATAGAGAGGTGGCGGGAATGAGGATCCATAGGCAATCATCCCTTTTCGATTTGCATTGATTTACTTGACGCGAGAGAGAAGATTGAGTCAGTTTAAGTCGTTGGGAAATTGACACGTAAGGAAGCTAGTTAGGTTTGACGTGGCGCCTTTGTTACCAATAAATTTTTAATCTTTTATATTTATATATTGTGGCCCTTAATATTGGGGCCAAAATGAATTCCCCAACTATTCAAAAGTCGTAAATTCATTAATGCGAGGTTTGATCCCTTCTTATTTGGTAAGCAGAGAACTGTGACCTTTTCTTTCGTTTTACCTTTGCGAAATATTTACGAAATAACGATTAATCTGAAACTATTTATAAATATGTGGTTGATGAGAAATTACGGTCACGTATTGTGGTACGAACTCATAAATCGTATTTTAGAAAAACGATCAATGCTGATGTGAGCAAAAACTGTCATTTCAAAACGTGTTTCTTATCAAGTTGCCGAAAACCACGATATTGAAAGACGATTCTTCATGAACAACTCATTAAACCTTTTCATGACACGTGTTGATTTAATTATTTAACTTCAATCAATGCCCTCGGTTTGATTCAAAAAAAAAATATATATATATATATAAAGAGAAAAAGAAAAATCACATCAGCAAAAAAATTTAAAGAAAAAAAATAATAAAAATTCTCTAACCTAGCAGCATCAAATTCCAAGTTCCTCTAGCCAGTCTTTTAAATGCAATTTGTCTCATAAAAAATAAA
>JAVXUM010000004.1:12115682-12131416 GCA_035590655.1 Pouteria glomerata
ACCAGGCCGACGATGTCAACATGGTTGAAGGCCCGCTTGACGAGAATGATTATGAACTACACAACATGATAGAGGAGGAAGTTATTGCAGCTCCGACTGTCAACGAAGATGACGAACCTGCGGTGTAACGACTACATGAGCCTATGTCTGAAACATTCACTGCTGTTGAATTAGATGATAGTGCATTTCATTAGGCCCCTTCGCTTCGTCAACGGACATGGAATCCAGAGAACGATGATCCTTCTGTCGAGTAGCTTTTCAAGGACAAGAAACACTTAATCCAATCTATGAAGTTATATGCTGTCAGATCAAATCAGGTGTATATAACCACGCAATCAAACAGGAACTTATGGGTAGCTGAGTGCCCGAAGAGGAAAGAAGGACAATGCAAGTGGCGAGTCCGAGCAAGCAAACTAAGTACGCATGGTTTGTTCGAAATAGCTAAGTACGATGGCCCTCACACATCTATCTTCGCAAGACTGACTAAAGATCATGAGCAACTGGACTCGAACTTTCTATGCAGTAATATTGTCTATTTGGTTAAGTCTAACCCTGCTTGTTCTATTGTCTCGCTGCAAGCAAAACTGAATGATCGGTTTAAATATTCTGTGTCTTATCGGAAGGTATGGCTCGCAAAGCAAAAGGCGCTGGCAAAGATATTTGGTGATTGGGAGCATTCTTACTTGTTGCTACCGAAGTTTATGAATGCGGTCCAGTATTACAATCTGGGCACAAAAGTTTACTATCGGCATCATCCTTATATGGGTAGGGCGCAACAGGTTCTTCAGTATGTGTTCTGGAGTTTCAAACCTTCAATTGAAGGCTTCGCCCACTACATTCCTGTTGTATCGATCGATGGCACACACTTATATGGCAAGTACATTGGAAAACTACTAATAGCAATGGCACAGGATGCAAACTTACAAGTTTTTCCATTAGCATTTGCATGGGTGGATGAGGAAGATTCTGACAGTTGGACGTACTTCTTGAGAATGCTTCGGAGGCATGTGTGTGGTGATCGACAGTTGTGCTTAATCTCCGACAGGCATAAAGCGATAACTGCTGCAGTTACATCCCCTGAGTCTGGTTGGGCAAATGCATACCATTGTTACTGCTTAAGGCATATAGAGGCCAATTTCAAGAAAAAATGGCCGGCCAAGCAATTAACTGATTTGCTCAATCAAGCAGGGAGAGCTACTCAAGTTTGGAAATTCAATGATGCAATGGAGTTACTCAAGTCTATTAACGTAGAAGCATGGAAATGTTTAGATGCCTTACCTAAAGAGAAGTGGACATTTTGTCATGGTGGTGTTCATAGATACAGAATCATGACGACTAATCTTTTTGAGTGTTTCAACAATGTATTGCGCGGTGCTCGATGCCTACCAATTACCGCAGCAGTTCAGCTAACATTTTATAAACTGGTTTCATACTTTCATCAACGTCAGTTGATCGCAATGAATGCTTCCGACAACAGCTCGAGAGTTGGTTCACGAGTGCAAAAGCTTCTGATTGACTACCAAAGGGATGCACTGGGTCATCAAGTAATGAAGTTTAATCACATTACCGGAGAATGCCAGGTCGTGACTGGTTCTCATCTAAGTAGAGGTAACAATACATAGATTGTTCGGTTAAGGAATGAGACTTGTAGCTGTAGCAAATGGGATGTGCTAAGGCTACCTTACTCACATATTATAGCCGCTTACGATCGAATACACATCGATTGGACGCAATTTGTGTCAAATGTTTATTCAATTAAATCGTACGTGGACACTTACATGTCAGAGTTTCATCCCTCGGAACATGAGGATTACTAGCCCAGTATTCAAACACCATTCTTTATCCGTAACCCAAATCTTCTCCGTGAGAGGGACCGTCTACTATCCACGCGGTTGAAAAATGAGATGGACAGATCAGAATGGAGTTCCTCTCAACATTGTGGTATATGTAAACAACAGGGGCATGATCGACACAAGTGTCCAGCCAGGGCTTCATCATCATCATTAGCTACTAGGTTTTTGGCATGAATTTAAGCACTCTACCACTCCAAAGTTGAGCCCAATTTGTATAGTTTTACTTTTTCATTTGTTGCTTTCTTTATGATTGTAAAGCGGTTAGTCACCACATCTTTACGATTGTTTGTTAGAGATTTCCTATGCTTTTATGGAGGTAAGGTTCAGGTCCGCCTCCGTCATGTACTTGTTTGTTATTATTAATAAACTGGTAGGGGTTCTTGCCAAACCCCCCTCCCGATAAGGAAGTTTTTCTATCTCGGTAGTTAAAATTCTTAAACCCCAGTTATAGACTGTAAACATAAACCTAAACCCTTGCAATCTAATGAATGAAATAGTAAAAGAGTATTTTCATCTCTATGCATATAACTTCTTAATTATTCATAGCAATTAAATAGTATTTATCTTAGACATTCAAAATGTTGATATTGATATACCTTTTCCATTTATATCATTTGTACAGTGATATGTCTCATCGATGACATATGTTGGATCCTGGGCTGATAGACCCCCGTGTACTACACTCACAGGTTGAGCATCGATCGACTGAGATTTGGAAGTCCCCTGTCCGGATATGTATGTAAAATTTAATTATTTGTACGGATCGATTTCTGTTTTTAGTTCAAGTATTATGGGTTAGTACTTACTATATTTTTATGGTGTTATATGCAGTTCGAGGAGGTCATTCGAGTTCGATCGACACTGACAGCCTTACGACAGATATCGGATCTACCCCAGGATCCACGCGTCCTCCAGCAGCTGTATAGGACCGAATTTTATGGGATATACCGACTAGGTGCTATCCATCTGTATTGGCGGCTCACATCTTTAGTAGAGTAATGGAGGCGGGCGACACATACTTTCCATCTTCCTGTCAGCGAGGCTACTATTACATTGCAGGATGTCGAGGTCATTGTCGGCTTATGTGTTGATGGTGACCCCGTTAGTGGGACGGACGACCTCTGTGGACTCCTACCACGACAGGTACTATGTCAGGAGCTACTAGGTACGACACCTTATGCGAGGGATTTCAAAAGGGGGCGTCTGAAGATTAGTTGGCTGACGGAGCATTTTCTAGTTTTGCCAAAGGAGGCTACTGAGGCGGACATAGAGTGTCATGCTCGGGCAATTATTCTTATCATTATTGGGTCGCATTTACTGTCGGATCACTCCGGTAATATGGTCAAGATACATTACCTACCGCTACTTCGAGACTTAGATACGTGTTGTAGGCTAGCTTGGGGAGCAGCTGCACTAGCCTGTTTATACAGAGAACTTGTGCTTCGCTTCGACCACCCGGACGGCAGATATGGTAGGACCGATTTGTATACTTCAGGTAAGCCATTTACATTTATGATTTCTATTTACATTTATGATTTGTATAAATATCATGTAAATTTGAAATCAATTTAACATTTATATGTTAAGTTTGGGCGTGGGAGCGACTAGCACAGTTCAGGCCAGTCATTAGACGTCCACCTCCCCTACCTGATTATGCACTTGATGATTTTGGGCTCCCAAAAGATCCATGGGGGTGCACATGGAAGGGCAGCCTTGGGGTGAGCTTTGCCAGGCCACTAAGAGATTGCAGAGAGCAGTTGACACTCATGTAAGATGATCAAATGATATGGTGTCCATACACAGCGGCGGTATTGGCCAGACTGCCCCCATACTGCCGTGTTGGTCAGGCAGTGTGGCGCTTGACTTGTCCATTGATATGTTACGAGATCGTCGAGTACCACTTGCCTGGATGTGTGATGAGACAGTTCAGACTTTGGCAGGTCATCCCGACTGACTTTGATACAGATGCCTATTTGTATGAGCTGACTAGGCGTGGTCGGGGAGAGGTGAACTGGCTATAGTACCATCATCAGTACATGGAGGAGTAGGGTAGACGACGAGAGTCGATCGTCGAAGGTGAGGTATTGATTACGCCTTTCCCCTTCGATGACCCGTATATGGAGTAGTTTCGTCAAATCACACGAAGTCATATCGCACCACCCTCCCACGTCCCACCTGTTGGCTTTCAGCTAGTGGCAGCAGACATGTCGATTCTGGTATGATATACGAACTATATGTATTCTAATAACACATGATTAGCTTATATTTTTTGAGCTTGACTAATATAATTTCTTCTACATTTCAGGTTAGTACTATGGTCAACATGCATCGCGCTGTAGTTGTAGCCCTTGATGGTGGAGATTAGATTGGTTATGTTCAGGCGCTACAGTATGTTCTTGATCAGACAAGACCGGTCATCCGAGCAATTGATCACGAGGAGAGATTGTGAGGAGCTGCATATACTAGCCAGCCAGGCATATCTTCTCAGGCCGAATTATCACGACCCACCAGACAACGACCTGCCGGTAGACGATCACGAGTGCATCTAGTTATATATGGCCCTGATCCGAGAGATGATTTTTCCCTACCACCTGAGATAGACATTCCAAGTACCTTTGCAGGCGGAGATGGATTGCTTCATGAGGAGACATGGATACCATATTCACCGCCGATCGAGGCACACATACCAGCTGCTGACCCGTATGTGCATCTACAGACCCCACTCCCGACTACACAGCCATATGGCTCACCTTCAGCAGATATGGATGATTTTTGGTCGGGAATTTTACACATAGAATCATTTTCTGCATCCCTAGCACCCGTATCACCTTCTGGTTTAGCTACATTAGATACATAGACATCCATGATAGCCCTTCCAGCTCCAGCCAAGTATTACACTCGACGACATAGAGTACGAGAGACAGACACATCATCAACGTCGGATATTCATATGGTTTTACCCGACGAGGAGGGGCCACCAGCAGGAGAGGCATATGTGGAGGATGCATCGATAACAGTATATATTTACGACGCACCTGCTGAGGATCCACATGTGGAGTAGCCACCGATGACGTCAGTACCTATACCTGATGATGTGCCTCTGCACCTAGGCCGACCACACCGTGCAAGAAGGAGACCCCGATGTGGCACTGAGTGATTATATATATTTATTTTGTTTATCATTATCGTATTATATTTTTGTATCATATTTATTTTGAACACTTAAACAGTACCATTTTCCATAGGTTTAAAATTAAGTTATGGTTCACTAACTTCGAAAGTAGTTAAGTAGTATCTGACTTATTTATTTGCTCTGAGTTTTGGTTCCATCATAAATAAAGTTTTAATTTTTAATTGAACGATAGGTTGAGTTGGAGCTAGCATTTTCAACTTTCTCTGTCTTCGAAGAAAGGTGGGTACGCGATAACTCTGATTCATTATATTTGTCATTATCGATAGGTTCAATATCAATTACTTTTTTTATTTGTTGTTATTTCTATTGTGTTGTGACATGCTGTATTAGTTCTTGTAGTTATTTTTCCTTTTCCTTTTCCTTTATCTGCGACTAACTTTATTTCAATTTTCCTTCTCTTGTTATTTTAATGGTAGAGCAGGTCACAACGTTGGTGGTGGCTAATGAGATTCAAAGATTAAAGAGTGGGTTGCATTCATTTTTATAAACTGGAGTCATCAAAATGTCTGCTTTGAATTGCAACAGGAACAACTTGAACAATTATTTCTTTCATTTTTTACTGTGTTTCGAATTCGATGTAGAAATAATTGGAACATGTAAATTATTTCTTCCTTCTGTACTTGACACTCATATAATATGATTTGTGTATTGTAATATATTTACTCTTTATTGCTTTTGTAGTTGTCTTTTGTTCTAAAATTTTGGTGGTCTGTTAGAGGATGTAGATCTTTGGTTTCTGTAATCTTTTGGAGGATGTAGATCTTTGGTTTCGAATTTCTCTTTTGTTCTAAAATTATTTCTTCCTTTTGTAATGTATGCACAGGAAATGTTGTAATGTATGCACAGGAAATAGAGAGAGCTGAAACAGGAAGAACCGGGTAGGGTGTTGGCAGGATGCCGTATGTTAAACATACGACACAATTGCAGAATGGCCATGCCGTATGCTACATATACGACAGCATAAGTGCCGTATATTTCAATTACGGAACCCACCTCATTTTTGTAAATCATCGCCACTGAATCTATTTACGTAATATTTGTTATTAAGATGTCTACTCGCGTAAAAAAACCCATCACAGTTGCCACTCACACACTCTCTCTCTCTCTCTGGGTGTGTGCAATGATAAAGGAGTTGATTATCTCGCGCGAGAATTTACGCGAGACACGAAGGGGAGTGTAACCGTTACTTTTTTTTGGTTTTACGAATGATTTATATAATATATTTGTAAATGTTACGGAATTGAAATTAATTCAGAGAATGTTGTTAATGAATTTTTTTTCACAACAAAGAATCGCTATATGAGATAGCATTTTTATCTGTGAATTCCCTCAAATGTCGTGGTTTAAGATGGCGGTTGTTGCCCGAGCATAAATTGCTATCTGAGATAGCAGTTCTTGCTTTTAACAATGTCATAAACTGCCATATGAGATGGCGGTTCTTGCTTTTACACATTCCCTAACCCCTTTGTTCAATTCTTTGGAGACTTCCTAGAGCTTTGGATAGAAACATCCAAAGGCTGTTAGGAGGAAAAATGCTTCAGAGCTACTGAGCTTTGCTCAAGTTGATAATAGTAAAAAAACCAGCGGCATACGGGTTCCAATTCCATGGATCCAACAGCTCCAAAGCAATGGGTTTGACTCCTTCCAGAACTATAATTCCAAAAATTCCAATCCTAAAAATTGGTCTTATTGAACAGTTAAGAATAAAATGAAGAGGCTTTTTCTTTTGGAAGGTAATGAAATAAGGAGATGAAAGTTAATAAAATTAATAAATTTGTTAATTTTCTGTCCTGAAACAAAGTTATTTGACCAATGAGCTACATTCCTACACCTTCTAAAAAAAGAAAAAAAATTCTTGTTACGATATTCGTTACTCTGGTCTAGCTTAAACAGTGGTTGAAATTTCAAAGCCATAGGACATCATTTGCCAAATGCAGATCCAAGACCAAACACAGTTGCCACACAGTTGCAAGAAAACTCACCGGACAGACTAAAGTCAAGACTAGATCTTGGAAAATAGATTGGAAATAACCTCAATTGGTCAAAAAATGAGCAAAAATTTGACCAAGCTAAAAACTGTTGAACGTTTGTGGTTGTTAAGCTGAATGAACTTTAATTGCTCATAATCCTTCCTTATTGCAAGCCAATCTTATAGGTCTCAATTTCACTCCTAGCAGATATGAAGATTACTCCACCAAAAAGTAGTTTGTGCAGTACAATTACCTTTCAAGGAGACCTCTCCATCAAGAAACCCCAAAGCAGAAAATGACACCCTGTTGCTCACAGTATCAGGTGCTTCAATAACCTGAATCATTTCCTTTGTTTTGAAAATAAGGCGGCCCAATGAACTCCTGTATCCACCTCCAGGCGATGTAGGCACAGAACAATACACCACATCCCACTCTGTTGAACATAATTAACTGATAGTATTTTAGTGAAACCTAAAACAAACCACTTCAGATTTTCTGGCCATATAATTCAATATTTCCATTTTTCTTTTTAAAAAAGAATAAAAAGAAAAAAGCAGTTTCTCATTTCTTTTGGCATCATATATAATATGAAATTTTCTGATATCTAGAACTGAAATCACACAGCAAAAAGAACTACATATTTTCTAGAACTCTCATCTTAGATATGTAGAATGAGATTTGATTATAGTCAATATGCACACTGCACAACTGCGAAGGCAGAGAAATTCCTGCAGTTGGCATTATGAGGCAGGGGCAGTGGGTGTGATGATGACAATGACAACAATTATCCTTTTACCCCTAATTATGTAAAGTATGCCAACTAAGTTCATGGATGAATTCCTGAAAAATGAAGACGGCATGATGCTATGTTATGACAGCTAGATTGATGTAACACAAGGATCAACTCCAGAACTGCTGTTCTGTCACTACTGCTTTCCAAGAGTTGAGAAATACACCTATGACATATCTAGTGTCTTGTGTACACCCAGAGTTCACACAATCACATAGGGTCCTTGCCTAGTGTTGTCCCATTAATCAGTGGTCCACAGAGGGGTAAGATTGGAGACAAACCTAAACTTTCAACATAATTTCACCAAGTGGCTGTGGCTGTTTTCAGACTCAAAGCTACAGTGCTCACGGCAGTCTAGTTTTTTTTATCAGTATACAAAGTCTCATGACAAAAATGATTCAACTTATGAAGCAAAATAATAATAACAACAATAATAAAAAATAAAAAGCTATTTAGCAGATAGAGACACCTAATTCAGCAAATTTGAAAATCTTATGCTACTTCAACACAAGGAATTTCTTAGATTTTTACCTCCAAATATAAGAGGGCATTTTACAGGCTCATCAACACAAAATGTTTTCAATTCTTCAGCCACTTCAGCTACCTTTCTGTGTTCATCCCTTGTCAGCGAAACTCCTCCATCTGTTTGCGTAACCTAATTGAGAGACAGTTTTGATATGATTATTAAAATTTTAAAACCAAATAATAAAACCACGGCTATCGTTGATGAATAATTACTTTTTCTTGTGGATATCACCATGAAAAAGAAGCAGAGGCCAAAAAAAAAAAAATTATATATGTACAGACAGGAAATCAAATAAGAACCAACACAGCATGGAGTAGGACAGACGATTACTCCAAACTGAGGCACTACAGCAATAGAAAAACAGAATAAATTCTCAGACATTAGTAGCAGTAACAGTTTAGTGCTAAAGCCGGTGTAATGTAACGTAAAAAAAAAAATTATCTTAAGCATCAATACTAGTGGATAATAATAACAAATTCGGAAATTAGTCATGTAATCAGATTTCAGTAAATATGGAAGAGACGAGCACATATGGAGTTCAATCGGTTTCAGTCATATGCAGCCATTTAAACTGCTAACATCTATAGGGGTTTTTTATTTGTGCTTATGCAACAATTTTTATTTTATTTTCCATAGAACTAATGGCTACCTGGCTGGCCATTCTGATGCTGACTGCGCTGGGTGTGCTAATGATAGAAAAAGCATCATTGAGGCCACTTTTATATTAGGGAATATTCTGGTTTTTCTTATAAGTAAAATTAGATAGGGAATATTCTTGTTGCATGGCATAGCAAAAAATCGAATTTTATTTCTCTGTCCACTACAAAAGTGTAATATATTGTTGTTTGAAGTTGTTGTGCCCAAATTTTGTGGATGAAAGAGATGTTGGATGACTATAGTGTGGAAAAGACACTCTAATTGTGGTGGTGTGATTTTGATTGTTTACTGTGCTGTCATTTCATTGATGTTTAATCAACTCTATTTGTGAGATTTGCTGATAGTTTACATGATCATGATTTGCCTTAAGTAACACAATCTCAACACTCATAGTACGCCTTATTCTATCCCAGTAAGACCTGTTCATAATCTAATTTTTGGTATAGAATAGCTATTGGTTGACATTTGTTGCTCCTATCCATGCCAATACATTGCGTGCTACCATCCATATCCTTAATTGGAGAGGGCAGCCACTTGAGTATTGTGAAAATCACAAACAATCTATACATATATGCAAGAAAATTCAAAACTGAGTGAAACAAGGAGGGGAATGTGTGAAAACCACCAACTATTCATCATAAAACGCACACACAAGAGTGTTTAGTTGAAAAGGGTGTTTCGAAAAAACAAAAAACCAACAACTTAAGCTGAGAGCTCTGCAATTGGATTGACTCTGAGAGCTTCACTTATGTAGTTTAAGTTTGAATATAGTTTCCAAGTGATATGACGATGTTGGAAACAATAAGCTATTGGGATGAACACATTTGTGCACAAACATTTATCGCTTCTATGCATTTGTATCATTATGTACCTTATAAAAATGTGTTTGATCTATCACTATACATGTGTAGACAATATTTTTTTTTTCTTTTTTATACCAAGGCTATCCTGGTCTTTGATGGGATTGGTCCTCTAGAGCTCCTAATTCACCCCATTGAATATAGTTTCCAGGCAAGGGAGGTTCAAACCAGTGACCTCCACTTCAATTGAAAGGGATTTTACCATTGAATCATCCTTGTGTGGGCTGCATGCGTTCACAATTTATAAACATATTAATAGTCATTGGTTTGATTTATAAATGTATTGTTTTTAAGTTTTTAACAATCAAATAAATATATTATTTTTACAAGTCTAGTATCATTGGTTTGATTTGAATACATATATGCACAAACAAACATAAGGGTTAGAAAGTTAAAAAAGTTTTCTCAATAAGTGAGTTTTGCCAGGAAGGACTTCCATGAGATTGACTTCCTACTAAAGTACCATGTTCTAAATTACTGAAAGCCATAAGGAAGCGTTTTTAGGTGAACAGTCCTAGGAATTTCCTCCAAACACTATCTTATTGATTATAATGGATTGTTTTTGGGATGGTAGTCTATAAATTGAAGATTTTACCAACATATTGTTTTGGATTTTCTCATTAAAAATCAATGTCCCTAATGTTGATTGTAGGGGTGCATGTGGGTCGTGTTGCATTGAGACTCAACTCAAAACCAAACCAATTATGATCAGTTCTCAAAAATTAGACCCATAACCGAAGGATGATAGAAATGGAATCGAACCAAACCAAATGAAAAATAATCGGTTTGGTACAGTTCAAACAATAATTTCTTGATTGATCCAAAATACTCTCAATGACCATGGTTTTAATTTGGCTAAACCATATGACAAGTCCAACCAACCATTTAGCTAACACTTAAACAATTTTAGATGTCATATTTGTAGAAAGATAAGGAAAATTTATTTATTAGATGCAGGAGGGATGAGTTTCAACTGAAATATTACAAATGTGTAGTTTACGCAAACTAGGTGGAAATTATTTCTCCCTAACAGTCATTGTTGGATTTGGACTATTTTTCTAATCAAGTGTAGTTTATGCTTGTATATAATGTGTATTCAGGCTACAATTTTACCAACCCGTAACCAAACCAATCTTATCAATTCTTAAAATTCAAGAACGAAGCCAAACCAAAAATAATGATAACAAAGCCAATATGATCCATTTCAATTTGGTTTTGGGGTCCATCAATTTTTTGTGCACCCCTAGTTAATGGAGTTGTTATAGACTTACGATTTTTAATCCAATTGCGTGTGGCTGGCTATTTGTTTATTTAAATCCATAATAAAAGGGTTTTTTATAATTAGGTAAACAAAAATTTTATTCAAAGAGGGCCAGCGTACATAAATGTTCAAAGAACAAGTAAGAATAAAATGCAAAACATTATGGGGTAATTCTTAACTGTTAGAATATTCGGTATATTCCGTATATCCTGTATTAACTAATTCAATACAGAGTTTGATTCTCTCTCAAACTTATGCTCTCTCTCTCTCTAACGCTAACGAAGACATAAAATGTTAAAAGACATGTAATGGTCCAGGGGTATAAAGTTAAGAGAACGAAAACCTTGGAAAGAATGGAGACTACTAGATCATCGGGGCTGGTGCGAATCTCCTCCTTGGGCTTAGATGACACCGAAGCCAAAATTCCGGTGACTTTGCGAGCCTCGCGGTGACGACGAAGAGGCAGCGCCGCCCCAATCATATGCGATTGATTGCTGGAATAAGATATTCTGAGGAGGGTTTGGGGATTTATGGAGATTTCAGGTCCGGTGCCTCTCAATCTCAGTGTTGAGAAGAGGGCAGCAGTAGAGGAAACAGGAGCAGCCATTGGCGCTAGAAGAGAGACGAATTCCCCGACAAATACATAAATCACAGGGCTTGGAAAGCTTTGTTGTTGTGCCGTTAGTGAGTGGTTAGCTTTAAGTACATCGTTGTTCGTTGGGACCCACTGGAAATCTGACTCCTCGCTTACCAATCCGCCACGTCCGCAAATTTCTATTTTTCTTATTATTGTTTTCTGCGCGTTATCTTTTTTTTTTTTTTTTTTAAGTAGTTAAATGTATTTTGAATTAATGAAAAAAATAATTTGTACAACTTTGCGTTATCTATCCTGAACACCATCCAAGCCAATTACCAACAGTTCAATTAAGGAGAGCAACAAGAAGTTATTTAAATATTTATAAAATAAAAAGGCTTGAGATTTTAAATTTAAAATGTTTTTAATCATTAAATTTATTTAACAATAAAGATTAAATTACAATTTAAAAAATATTTTTCTCCTTATCTTTTTTTTTTTTTTTCATTCGGTGTTATTCTTTTACCTTTCTCATTCATTAAATATTTATTTTTTTTCTCATGTCACTAAATGATTATAATGTTGCTTTTTTTTTTAGTTACAAAATCACTAAAATTGGGATATGTAATGCTAATAAATGCAAAGTAAACATATGAATTACTACAAAGGACCTATATTTACTATAATTGTAAAATTTATATATTTTAAATGTATTAATAAGTAAATTAAAAAATACAAAGAAAAATACGTAAATAATAATTAGGCTTGGAAAAATATTTAAAAATTGTTTCACTCTTAATCACAACTCTTACTATTTTTTCAATTAAAAAATAAAAAAATTCTCAAATATTAATTGGGTTTGGAAGTAATCAATTTTTCTAAATTTTAATAAATTTAAGTTGGTCATGTTGACCATATTTTTTTATAAAATGCGTACAATTAATAATAATAGTTTTAATTTGAGTTATTTTTATAAAATTAATAAAAAAATTATTATCAAATTTTACCTATCACTTTCCATATTTATCACTAGTATTTACACGTGTCAACAGCACGGGAATGAAAAATCGTAACAGTCGTTGATCTGATTTGTATAATAACAACCGTTGATCTAACATATAAATGTCAAATCAATAACCTGATTTGTTAAATAGATTCCTCATCTCCTTCGGTCCAATCCTAAAAGGCACTTTTCTATTTCATTCCCTCTTATTCTATTCTCTCTTTTTATTCACTAAGTTTTTACCTTTTTTTTTTTTTATTCCACATCTCCAAATAACGACTTCACTTCTTCTTTTACATATAAAATCACTTTTTTTTTTTTTTTTTGAAATAAAATCACTAGAATAGTAACATGTAATAGTAATAGATGTAGACAAAGTAACAAATTCGGGATTCAAAAATTATTCAATAGGGGTGAAAAATTTGTAATTCGGAAATTATTCTAAATAGCTTAGAAAAAATATAAAAAATCTCAGTACGATACCCAAATTTGTTAAACAAATCGAGAATAATTCAAAAATAATTCCATGAAATATATAGCATTAAGTTTGCTATGGTTATAAATATTATTTGTACGTCAATAAAAGTTACTACCGCTTGTTGTCACCACATTAGCTAAATTGAACTAAATCCAAACCTAAAAAACAGAAAAAAAAAATAAGAAATACTAGACAGAGGGAATTCTTGACCAAAACTCCTTTGATAACTAACTCAGAATTGGTTTGAGTATGAGTGAAGAAAATGATAGATTTTCAGCTAACAATAGTGAGCTACCTGATTTCTACATAACGTGTTGATTTATAATAAGATAGAATGACTAAAAAATTAAAAAAGTAATATTATTTTAATACTTATACGTATATGTGTATAAAATAATTCACATTACATTTAATGCTCGCTACTCTGTATTTAATGCACGTGGCAGTAATCAGAAGAAATGTGTGCAATGTGATAATAAGGAATATTCAAATGTCACATCATGTTAGCCACTTGCACAGTGATGAATTCATTTCGTCAGCAGGTTTGAAATAAATGAACCAAGTTCTTCATTTGACGTCATCAATGATTTGAAGTAACTAGTATGTACTCTTCTCACTTTTGAGATCCACTCGTCGTGGAATGATTTGGAGTAACTCCTATTTACTCCTCTCGCTTATGGGACCCACTCGTTGTGGTCAGGGTGTTAAAAATCGATGTTAATCTTGCTCAGCAAACAGTGCTCGGGAGACTGTCACGTGTCTAGTTATTTTTTGTACCAACATTATTTATCGAGTAATTTTTTTATTATATCTTGAACTGTAATTAAATAGATAAAAAAAATTATTCATTAAATTGTATACAAAAATAATGAGCCAAAAAATAACTTGCAATTTTTTTATATATGTATTTGTTATTAAATATGTGCAAATATAGATGACTTTTTATGCAAATTTAAAAAGTACTATAAAAATTATTTTTATTTTGTACATAAGTATAATTGTTTATATTATTATATAATATGTGTAGCTGTAAAATTTTATAATGATATAATATATATTATTTAATAAATTTAGGTTATAGAGATACAAATTAATTTATCAAACAAATAAAACCAATATAAAGTTACTAACTAATTCCGCAATGTTAATATTTTGT
Organism: Pouteria glomerata; assembly: GCA_035590655.1. Classification (NCBI taxonomy): domain Eukaryota; kingdom Viridiplantae; phylum Streptophyta; class Magnoliopsida; order Ericales; family Sapotaceae; genus Pouteria; species Pouteria glomerata. The sequence continues at coordinate 12,130,004 of JAVXUM010000004.1, forward strand.
TGGCATGGTTCACTTATTTAATAATTTGAACATAGCCAATTAAAATACAAAAATATATGGATATGTATTATATTATGTCATACATATCATATATGTATGCATAAATTATTAATAAATAAAAAGTAAGTCTAAGATATAATTATATATCTTATATATATAATTATTTTTAATTAAAGTGAAAGAAATCAGGAATATAGTTGTTAATGAATAATGTTGAGAGTTCTAAAACACCATTTCGATTCCCGTACTATAGTTTTTTTTTTTTTTTTGAAAGGTTCCAATACTTTATTTAAATTGTACTTGGTAGTGCATATTATTAGGTAATTTAATTTTTTTTAATAATCGTGCAAGGTACAACAGGGCAAGTTTGGAGTGACAGAAGATTAAAAAATTTTACAAAATTAGTGAATTTATCGCGACATTCGTCGTTATCAACAAATTATCGTGATATTTTCATTTTCTTTTGATTTAATCAAATTTTAAATTTTTATCAAAATCTATCAAATATATTAAGAGAAATTAAAAATCTCAAAGAATTTTGTTATTATGAATGTAAAGTGATCGTGCGTGAGTTCTTACAAAGGACCAATTTGATTATTAACTTACCATAATTGTAAAATTTATATATTTTTATATGTATTAATAATTAAATTAAAAAAACATAAAGAAAAATGCTTAAATAATAATTAGGTTCCAAAAAATGTTTAAAAATGATTTACCTTAATAACAATTGCTGCTTTTTTAAAAGAAAGCCTCCTTAGCAAATCAAAGTTTGGCAAGAACCTTACCAATTTATCAATATTAAAAAATAGTATAAGAAGGAGGAGGACCTAAGCCTCATCTCTAGTAAAAGTAAAAGAAAACAATAAGTAAAAGAAATAAACGTGTGTTGACTTACCACATTACAAAAATAAAAGTTCCTTAAAATTAAAAAAAAAAAATTAAAAAATGGTGACTCACCACAATACAACAAATGGGAGGAAGGCGTGAACCTAACCTCCAAGAAAGTAAAAGAAAGAAAACTAAATCCGTCTGAGTTGTATTAAGAATAAGGATGTCAGTGATCACCTACAAAATGTCATGTTGGTCAAAGAATATCTACTCTTACTGGTTAGTACAAGCCTAATTAGCCATGATCTTAAATTAAAAAAAAAAAATACCTAAATATGAATTAGATTTGGGAGTAATTATTTTTTAAAATATTAATATATTTAAATTGGTCATGTTAACCATATCTATATAATAGAAAGTTCAATAATTTAAATTTAAGATATTTTCAGTCGTTGAATTTGTTTAGTGACTAAGATTACTTATTTTTCTTTCCACTTTAGTTGTCTTTTTGGTGCTTCACATAGAAATACTCTCGTAGACTCTTTTTTTTTTTTTTTTTTTTAATACATTTTTATAAAATTT
>JAVXUM010000004.1:12153331-12169329 GCA_035590655.1 Pouteria glomerata
ATGCCCGTAAAAAAAAAAAAAAAAAAAAAAAAACTTTGGCACATTTTTCCTGAACTATTAGATATTTTCTTTATGCACTTTAAGTTCGTTTATGGTTTGATGTTCTTATGGCTTTGATTTCTTTATGTTGGAGAATACTATTGCATTCGAAGATCTTATCGTCGTTCAATTTCAAAGTACGGTATTTCCAATTTCTAATATTAATAAAATACTGAAGTTTATGATTTTGAATGTTTGAAGAATTGCATGGATCTATTTATATGTCTTCATATTTAAAGGGGTTCAGTTTTACAGTTTAATAATTAGGGTTTCGTAGATCTATACGTGTTTAAAGCTCTTGCTTTTTGTGGAAGTAATTTTTAGATGTAATTTGTTTTCGTTATTATTCAGTTATGAAATATGAAATCATGTGTGGCTAAATCTTTAGGTTCTTGATTCAACCACTTAATGAAAGGTGTTTGATTACAGCTCTGTGATATGTGTAGACGTAGGTTTACATGAATTTTTATGTTTACATTATCTTGATCTAATTAATTTATTTTTAAAAACATTAGAAAGCAGTATTTCTTGACCATATTTGTTGAAATTTCTGGTATGAAATTCCGGATCTATAAAAATTTCATTATATTTTTGAAAATAAAATAATTAAGATATAAAATCCTAATTTAATTACATGAAGGATTCTCCAATTTCATAACCCATTTGGGGTGTTTATGAAATTGGGTTTAGGGGTTAAGGAGTTTCACGAAGATATTTTTTCCAACCTTTCTTTCTTTACATGAATTGTAAGTTGTGAGTAATTGTATATCTCTGAGTGAAGTAATCAAATTACCTGGAATTGAAAGTATTGAATCAAGACTTGTTTTTAATTAGATATTTGAATTCTAAAATTATTACGTACTGGTTTCTTTATTATTAAAATCGTGTTTAGTGATTGTGTTATTTAAATTTTCTAGTTATTCTTGCATTAAATTTGCATTGTATTTCATTTTGATAAAATACTAAAAACAGTGAACTTAAACACCCTTTACTTGGAATAATAATTAGTGAATAAAATATACCTTGATAACCTAGAAATTAAAACCTTAGGCTCCATATGGATACGATCCTGGACTCACCAAGTAAAACTACACCACACACATTGCACTTGGGAGTTAATTTTAGATGCATATTTTAAACGTAGTCAAAATCAGTACACCGTGGCTTAGGTGAGATAAAATGCACCATAGAGAGCACGATTTGATGGATGGGAGTGAAATATTATGCCGAGATTGGGTTTAAAATTGGGTTTTTAGAAACATATATTAGTCGCAATGTCCGGACGACACTTAAGGTGTCTAGACAGCAGTAATGAGGGAAAGATTTTAAATGCCTGACGGATTACTGGTGTTCGGGCAGCATCCACAGGGTGTCCAGACAGCAGTGACTAGAACTCTCAATAATGTAATTCTGATGAGAGTGTCCGGACAACACCCACAGGGTGTCCAGACAACAGTGACTAGAAAACTCCCTTTTAAAAAAATGCATGCATAAAATAAAAAACTAAATTATCTAGCTCACTAACTAACTAAATATCATTAAAATTAAGAATTAAAACACTATACACTATTACACCTACAATCTTTGATCATATTAATTTAGTCATAGTTGGGGGGATCTTGAAGATCCCACGACTCTAGAATTCCCACAAAACCTTCCAAATAGGGTTTAAGTCTATGCCCATTGACTTTGAATCTATTTTTATTGTTAAGATTTTCTATTTCTATCGCTCCGTGTTCGAAAACATGGGCGACAATATATGGGTCAGAACATCTAGAGCGAAGCTTTCCGGGGAAGAGATGTAATATGGAATTATACAGTAAGACCTTTTGACATTCATGAAAAGATTTTCGAGATATGTGCTTATCGTGTAAATCCTTCATTTTGGCCTTGGCAATCTTTGCGCTCTCAAAAGCATCATTTCTTAATTCTTCGAGTTCATTCAATTGAAGCTTCCGAAGAACACCAACATCGTCTATACTTTCATTAAATTGCCGGATTGCCCAATATGCTCTATGTTCCATCTCTACCAGTAAATGGCAAGCTTTGCCGTAAATGAGCCGATAGGGGGACATACCTAAAATGGTCTTATACGCTGTTCTATACGCCCACAATGCATCAACAAGACATAGAGACCAATTCTTGCATGTTGGATTAATAGTTTTCTTAAGTATGCCTTTAGTTTCTCTATTTGCTAACTCCACCTGACGATTGTTCTGCGGGTGATATAAAGCACCCACTTTATAGGTAATTCCATAATGTCGCAATAAGACACCAATAGGCTTATTACAAAATTCTTTCATTGATCACTAATAATTGCCTAGGGCCTAAAGCGTGAGAAAATATGTTCTTTTAAAAATTTGATCACTACACGGTAGTCATTAGTACGAGTCGCTATGGCTACTACCCATTTTGAAACATAGTTTATGGCTACAAGGATGAATTCAAAACCAAATGAATTAGGAAATGGCCCCATAAAATCAATCCCCCAATAATCGAAAATTTCTAAAATAATTATGGGATTTTGAGGCATCTCATTTCTTTAAGATAATGCTCCTAATCGTTGGCACTGGTCACATCTAAGGCAATAATTATGCACATTTTTAAATAATGTAAGCCAGTGAAATCCACTTTGAAGAATCTTAGCAGTTGTTTTCTTCGAGGAGAAATGGCCACCACAAGCTAAGGAATGGTAGAATTCGATTACACTAACTACCTTGGTCTCGGGAATGCAACGTCCAACTATTTGATCCGAACAATATTTATATAGGTGAAGTTCATCCCAAAAGAAGCTACGCACATTGCGTAAAAATTTCTTTTTATCAATCTTAGACCAATGGGAAGGCATGAGACCAGTCACCAAGAAATTGGCAATGTCCGAATACCAAGAGGAATGGCCTTGAGATATCGAACTCACATGCATAATATGTTCATCGAGAAAGTGCTCTTATATCAGTAAGTCACTATGGTCACTCACATGTGATGGCAATCTTGATAAGTGATCGACCACCACATTCTCTGCCCTCTTCTTATCCTTAATTTCTAGGTCAAATTCTTAGAGATGTAGAGTCCCACCTAATGAGACGGGGTTTGGCCTCTTACTTTGAAAGTAGGTATTTCAAGACTGTATGGTCTGTGAAGACAGTCAGATGCAAACCTACCAAGTAAGATCTAAACTTATCAAGAGCAAATACTACAACTACTAACTCCTTTTCAGTGGTCGTGTAATTCATTTGAGCGTCATTAAGGGTCTTGCTAGCATAGTAAATGACATATGGTTTGTCTTCCTTCCTTTGCTCCAAAACAGCACCTACTGCATAGTCACTTGCATCACACATTAATTCAAATGGCAAGAACCAATCTAGGCTTTGGATTATGGGTACAAAAATAAGCAAAGTCTTTAACTTATCAAATGCTTATTGACATTCAGAAGTCAAACTAAATACATTATCCTTAGTAAGTAAATCACACAAATGATGGGCTACGGAACTGAAAGATTGGATGAATCAACAATAGAATCCAGCATATCCAAGAAAAGATCGCACATCCTTGACACAAGTTGGATTAGGTAAATTCTCTATAAGTTCTACCTTCGCCTTATCAACTTTTATCCCTTTAGCTAAGACAATGTGTCCTAGGACTATTCCTGAATTCACCATAAAATGGCATTTTTCCCAATTGAGCACCAAATTGCTCTCCTCACAACAAACTAAGAGTTTCTCCAAGTTTCCTAGACAATCATCAAAATTATCTCCATAAATAGAGAAGTCACCCATGAATACTTCTAGGAATTGTTCGACCATATCACTAAATATACTCATCCCACACCATTAAAACGTAGCAGGTGCATTACATAGACCAAAAGGCATACGTCTATGTGCATACATGCCAAATGGGCATGTGAAAGTGGTCTTTTCCTGATCTATTGTTATTTCCACTTGATTATAACCATAATATCCATTAAGAAAACAGTAAAAAGATTTTCCTACCACTCTTTCTAGTACTTGGTCCAAGAATGGAAGAGAAAAAGTCCTTCCTAGTCACTGCATTCAGATGCCTATAATCAATACACATACGCCATCCGATTTGGGTACGTTGTGGTACTAACTCTCCTTTCTCATTTTCTACTACAGTGACTCTATACTTCTTAGGGACCACTTGAGTGAGACTTACCCACTCTGAATCAGAAATAGGGTAAATAATACCTACATCTAATAGTTTAAGAACTTCCCCTTTTACCACCTATTTCATATTGGGATTTAACTTACGTTGCATTTGCCAAATCAGTTTAGCATCATCCTCAAGGTATATATGATGAGTGCACACCAAAGAACTGATACCTAGAAGATCTGCTACTGTCCATCCTAATGCTTTCTGATGAGTACTTAAAACCTTTAACAATTTCCCTTCTTGAGTCTGTTCTAATTTAGAAGAGATAATTAATAGGAATGTCTCATTCTCTCCTAGAAATGCAAGCTTCAGCTCACTAGGTAAAAGTTTCTTAGAAAGACAAGGTGGACATTCAACCGATGGCTTAAGTTTCACTAAAGATTGTTCCGAAAGTTCAAAGATTGGGACCCAACTATTAATAGCCATAGCTTTTTCTCCCCTCTTTTCCAATTCAGGAATTTCAGCAAAATCCTCTCCATCTAGAATCACACATGCCTTACTCCTCACAAAAGCTCGCTTTAGATAATCATCATCAAAGTAATGTTTCTCAAAATATTCCTCGCTTAAAGTATGAATCAAGTCCATCTCCCTAATATCTTCACAGTCTTCCATTTGTTTCTCTACCCTGAAGATATTCATTTCCATAGTCATATTTCCAAACAATAATTTAATGACCCTACTCCTACAATTGATTATAGCATTAGATGTAGCGAGGAAAGGTCTACCTAAAATGACCGGAATAGATTGGTCAGGGTTTGGAATGGGCTGCGTATCTAACACAATAAAATCAATGGGAAAGTAAAACTTATCTACCTGGACCAGCACATCTTCCACTATACCCCTGGGCATTTTGACTAAGCGATCAGCCAATTACAATGTAACTCTAATGGGTTTTAGCTCTCCTAAACCTAATTACTGGTATACAGTATAAGGTAATAAGTTAACGCTAGCGCCTACATCAAGTAAAGCTTTATCAATGATATGGTCCCTGATGACACAAGATATGGTGGGACACCCAAGATCTTTAAAGTTAGAAGGAGTATCTCTCTGGAGTATGGCATTCACTTGTTTAGTTAAGAAGGCATTCTCCTTAACATTTAACTTTTTCTTCACCGTGCACATATCCTTAAGGAATTTAGCATAAGATGGATTTTTCTTAATCACCTCAAGCAATGGGATGTTGATTTTTACTTATTTAAATGTTTCATAAATTTCAGAATTCAGTATCTTATTTTTGTCTTTCGCTAATTTCTGAGGAAATAGTAGTCTACGTATGTGTTCTATATTTTTCTCTATTTTCTTATCCAAATTCTCCCTATTGGTTTGTTCTTCATTCTCCTTCTCTTCTCCCTCACTACCTTTCTCATCCTCAATGTTCTGCTTGTTATTATTCTTCCCTCAATTTTCTTTTTCAACCTCCTTGCTATTAATTTCTACATTGTCACTAGGTATATCTATTCTAGGGTCTGTAGGTTTCTAAATGATTTTCCCACTTCTTAAAGTAATAACTGATTACATTTGTTCTTATGAAGTAGTGCCTGATGCTGAGGCCTCACTCATGTTTACTTGTCCTTTTGGATTTAGAAGTGGTTGGGAAGAGAGTTTACCACTTGGCATGGTACTCATAGCTTGTGTCAACCTAGAGATTTGCCCATTTATGTCATCTAAAGTCTGTTTCACATTGTTATTAATGCTTAACTGCTGAGACATGAATTGATGAAGAGTGTCCCCAAGAGACCTCTTCTGTGGGGGCTGAAAAGCAACAGGATTAGATTGTTGATATTGAGGTGGTGGTGGAGGAATTGGTTGCATCGGGCCAGATTGTTGAAATTGTGGCCCTTGATTCTCATTTCTCCAGGAAAAACCAGGAGGAGCTTTCCACCCAGTCGAATATGCATTTGCAACTTGACCTCCCCCTTAATAAGTAAAATTACCACCTTGTGGGTATGAATTTCTTCCTATATTCCTATTAGGAAAGAACGGTTCTGAATACTACAAGCTATCTCTCTATAAAATGGAAGTTCGGCGCACGAATTAACTTCATGCCCTACTTGATCACATGCTACACAAGCTGTCTAAAACTTCTACAAGCTTTTCTTTATTTTTTAACTCCAGCGTATCTAACTTATGTTGCATTGCAGCTAACCTAGCTCAGAGGTTATCACTCTCGCTCAATTCTAACTGACCACTTGGTAATGGATTCCTATTCTCAGATGAAGAAGGAGGACCAATTTCCTACTCATTGGAATCATCAGCCACCATGTTAAAGAATTCCATGGCTTCCTCTACAGTCTTATCGAATAATGTACCATTGCACATGGTAGACACAAGTTGCTTAAGACTGAGATTAAGAGATTCACGGAAAATACTCATTAATCTCCATGATTCAAAACTATGATGAGGACAAGCCATGAAGAGGTCTTTGAACCTTTCCCACGCTCGACAGAAATTCTCATTGGGTTTACATGAGAATGTGGTGATCTGTCTCCTATAATGTTGAGTTTTCTGAGTTAGGAAATATTTCTTCAGGAATTTCATGGGCGAAGGGAACTAAGCCAGCGTTTAGCCTTATCTTTAAGGGAAAATGGGAAGAGCTTGAGATGCACAATATCCTCATTAGCATTTTGGTCAATGCAAGTGTTACTAACTTCCACAAATTCTCTTAAGTGATGTTAACGATTCTCTGATTCAAGACTATAGAATAATGGAAGGAGATGAATGATTCCTGATCTTACATTAGCCATTATCTCTTACGTTAGCCATTGAATGAGAGGGAGATGTGGTGAGTAAAACTGTGGAGAATAATTCAGGAATGTAGAGAAGATCTTCTATTTCAGGGTTAACTACTATTACTCTACCTGACCATAATTGCATGCAAATTAATTTTTTTTTTTAATTAGAATAAATCTAGAGGAACTAAAGAATTAAAAATTAACTCTCTGGCGATGGCTTCAAAAACTTGACCGCTCTCAAAATTTGAAATGGTTTATACTCTTAAGTGCAAGAGGTGGTCGTAGCCTAAACTAGGTAAGTCTTAGGTCATCTCCACAGGAAGTTAGTGGTTTTAATTCCAGTTTTGCTAGAGTTATTTTCTTACCAAATACTATATAAAATATAGAAAATTTAAATTCAATGCGTTGAATAGCCTATTTAATTTAATTCAAGGCAATTTAAGATAATCACAAATTGAGATGATATTTAAATAATACTATCACTAAACGAAATCTCAATATAAAAGAAAACAGTGAATAACAATAGTAAAGTTTAACTATTCAATTTAAGGAAAAGTCTTGACTCAACGCTTTCAATTCCAAGTAATTTGATTACTTCACTCTGAGATATACAAATACTCACAACCCACGATCCACGTAAAGGAAAAATAGGTTGGAAAAATATCTTCGTGAAATTCTTTAGTACCCTAACACAATTTCATAAACACCCAAAATGGATTATGAAATCGAAAAATCCTTCGTTTAATAAAATTAGGATTTTCAGATCTTGATTATTTTATTTCAAAAATAAGATAGAGTTTTTATAGCTCCAGAATTTCATACCAGCAATTTCAAATAATATGGTCAAGAAATACCGTTTTTGAATGATTTTGAAAATAAATTAATTAGATTCAGATAGTGTAGGCATAAACGTTCATGCGAACCTACGTCTACGCATATCACAGAGCTGTAATCAAATACTTTTCCTTGAGTAGTTGAATCAAGAACTTAAAAATTTAGCCACGCATGAGTTCATATTTCATACTGAATAATAACAAAAATAAACTAGATCTAAAAATTACTTTTATGAAAGTAAGAACTTTAAACAAGAATAGATCTACAAAACCCTAGTCACTAAAATTTAAAATTAAACAACATTCACATAAAAATAGATCTAAGCAAGCATAAAGAACTAAAACTCATAAACTTAAATATTTTATTAACTTTAGAAAATGAAAGTACCATATGTTGGAATTGAAAAACAATGGAATCTTCGAGTGCAAAATTAAATAGCTACGTCTTCAATGCTAAGAACACGCAATGAAAAGACACCGCACAAAAAAAAAAAAACACGAAATTAAACTACTGAAAAAAATTCTATAGAACATTGGAAAACGTGCTAAAAGAATTCTTCTTCGATGGCCATAGGTAGCCTTTTTATATCCCTTGAAACATAAGCCCTAAAATTTTCAAACGTATGTTTCCGCATCTCTGGTGTCTAGACGGCACGACTCTGGTGTCCGGATGGCAATGAGGGTTCTACTTAAGTTTGCCTCCTCTTTGCTGCTGTCCAGATAGACTGTCGGAATGTTCAGATAACAGTGTTTTCTTCAGCTTCTTCACCACTACTAATCTCAATTATTTCTTTATTTTCCCTGCATTGTTAGAAACACAAAACAATAAATAATAACATAATTATAGCAAAGAAACTTAGAATTGTATCAATAATTGCATGTTTTTATTCAAAGATGTTGTCCTATAATTACACTTTTTTAGTGTAATCACGAGTCAAGCGTTAAAGCAACCCAAGTGAGAGAAAGACCTGCTGGAAATAAAATCGCATTAAAAATAACATGTCTAGACACATAAACACGATTTGTGAAGGGGATAAGGTAACGATATCCTTTTTGAGAAGTGTTGTAACCAATGAAAATGTATTTTTTACTTCGGAACATATGTCTTCCTATGTCATAACCAAGTTCAGTGATATGCCTATGTTTACACTCTGCCACGCTATTTTGTTGGGCAGCATATGGATAACTTAATCTATAAAGGATGCCATTTTGTTCAAGAAAATGTATAAGTGGCTCATATAAATATTCACCACTATTATCAAATTGTAAACATTTGATGCTAGTGCTGAATTTAATTTCAACAAATGCTTTAAATTTTACTAAACAAGAGTAAACATCCGATTTACGTTGAAGAGGATATCTCCAAGAATATCTAAAGAAGTCATCCACAAATAACACATAACATAAAAAAACCACCAATAGATTTTGTAGATCAAGATCAAACATATGTATGTTCCAATTTAAGAAGACAATTAGAGACATGAGATGACAAAAAGAAATTGCTTGCTTTTTCCTAATTAATATGGTTTATAAAGACCTTTTTTATTGAAAGAACTGATAAAAGGCAAAGAATGATCTCAAAGCACACGACAAACAAGTGGATGAGAGGGGTGCCCAAACCAAGCATGCCATGTTAAAATAGGAATTTTAACTCTTAAAAATATAGAAAAACCACATTGTTTATGATGTGATTTAGTATCTAGCTTTATTGGGTATAAGTCTCCTTCACTTTGGCCTTATAGTAATATCTTGCCTTTGAGATTGTTTTTCACAAAATAGTTAGAACCTACGAGTATAAAAAAAATAATTGTATCAAGGCAAAATTGGTTAACCAATAAAAGATTTGCATAAGCCTTTAGGCAGTGTAAAACTTTGGAAATAAGAACAAAAGATAGTTGAGAAATGATGAGTAAAGAACTAGTGTTTGCAATTTCCAAGCCAGGCCTATTTCCCACAACAATATTCTCATTACCATTGTAAGGCTTTCGATGGGTGAGATGTTATAAATAGGTGGTTATATGAGCATTTTCTCTACTGTCAACGTACCATACATGTTCTCCTAATGTAACATTAGTTTGAGCAACCATAACAACAAAACGAGCAGGTGGGTGGTGTACTTAGTATGAATAATTACATCGATTATAACAATTAAGTACTTGATGGCTAGTTTTATTACAGATTTGACATGGAAAACTAGAAAATGTGGTATTATTTTGTGGAGGAGTAGGGCTGGGATTGGAGTTTATGTCGGGATTGGATTTAGAATTTCAATTTAGGAAATAAAGTTATAAGGTGTTTGAATTTTTTGTTATTAGTGTAGTACTAGCAATGAAGGCAAAATTCTGTTCGAGTGGAATTGTTTTCTCATGGTTGTCAACAAGCATTTCAAATGTAAAAAGCTCAGATTGGGAATTTTTGTAAGACATAGAGGATTCCCTAGTGGCAATGTTAATAGAGGTTTGAAAAGAGGTATAGATGGAAGGTAGGTAGTTATAAATTGGAGAGACGAGATCATCGTCTGTAATATGCTTACCAACTACTGTTAGTTGATGAACGATTTTCTTAGCAAAGTCGATATAATTGCTACAAGGGCGACTCTCTATCTTCGGATTCTGGAATTGTCTTATGAGAAGGTTGATTCTCGAGTGAGATTGAGATGCCAAGCATGATGTAATGGATGTCCATACTTTTTGTGCAGTTTGAAGACCATAAACAAATGAAAAAACTTTGCTGGATAATGTTGCATTAATCCAAGAAAGAACAAATTAATCTTTCTTATGCCAAATAGTATAGTTAGGATTTACAATGTGGTTTCTTTACTAGTATCATCCTCAAAGAATTTATCTGGGAGGGGTTTAGTGCTATCAATAAATCCGATGAGTTCATTGGATTTGAGAACGGAAATGAAGAGAGAGATCTATTCGACATAGTTGTTGGTACCCTCCAATCGGATAGGAACAACTTTGTAATATCCTGAATTTTTGTGTGGTTGTAAATGTATGATTTTAACATGTTTTGAAAGTGATTATACGCTAATTAAGCAATATTTGTCATTAGAAAGGCCTTAGGGTCAAAGTTTTGGAAGGTACACTACAACATGACACACAATTGATGACCATTTTTGCCAACCAAAATGAAAATGGTCGCTAAAGATAGGTTTTTGCCCTCCAACTAGTCAGTAATGAATCAGAAATATTGTGGTGGAAAAACCACTTTTTGCTGACTAAAATTTAAACCTTTCCCGACTAATTTTTTGGTCGGCAAATATAACATAGAAATTCCCCGACAAATTAGTCGTAATTAATATTTGGTGGCAAAATTTTAAAGAATTGGTGACTAAATTATTTGGTTAGCAAAGGTAGTAATAAAAAATCAACACTTTTACTGACTAGTTCGTCATTAATAATAAAAGAATACCACGGTTATTTTTTTCAGCCAAACTTTCAGAGAATTGGAGACCAAAATTTTTTGGTCGGCAAAGGTAGCTAAAAATCATTATCCCATTTTTTTTTTTTTTGGCGCCATGGCACAAAAATTTTATAGTATCAGGACAAAGACCAAAATAATTAGTTGTAAGTAATTAGTAATGTATTCCTGGCCAGTAGTCGGTAATGGTTCATTTCGTTGGCCAAATTTCTGGTCGAGATAGATAAAAATTAACAATTTGGGCCTTTGTCGACGAGCTAGTCGGGAAAGGTATTATAATTTGCTCGATTGATAAGCACCCACTCACCGCTAATTACGTTTCCTGCTTGTCATGGATCAGCTCTAGCTTCCAGGGAAATTGCAACCACTACAAGAGGTTGATTTATTTTTTTTATGAAGGATCCGGGGATTGCCTTCAAAGACGATCAAGGGTTGGTTTGGGTATTCCTCTAGGGCGCAGAGATCGAAGTGCAGATTTCCCTCACTAAGAGCCTCTTCCACTCGAGAGCTCTTCTGCTGTTTTTGACTTTTGTTTTAAGGTTAATATATCAGACTCCGGGCACCTTGCGGCGTTGCCTTATGCTTGACTAAGGAAGCAATACTATTGCTAATACTGCACAAGCAGTTCTAGCTAGTACTTCAACTTCTATATATATATAGGCATGAATGCACTCGGGGTTCAACTGAAAATACTTGATTATGCTTAAAAAGTGTAATTACAAACTCAACAAATACATACTTTTACTTGCATTTTACTTATAAGTTGTGTATTTTATACTATTTTGAACTTATAGGTTTGTTTTCTTAAATGTAGTGATGATGATGATGTTTCTCTACTAAATGATAAGGAAAACAGAGAAAAAGAAGTAATAAAACAAAGTGGAGAAGCAACCGAAAGTGAGAAATGGACTGAAACAAGACTCAGAGAAGATCAAGCAAGCAATTTTCTGGAGCAAGGTGTAGACGCCCAACAGTAGGGTCCAGACGACCGAGAGTAGCAATATGTTGAGGGTCCGGACCCTCAAACTGACAGTTCAAACAGTCGGGCCACCAGAAGTCCGAGAGTTATGTTTTTCTTTAGGGCTTTTTGTAAGGTTTATAAAAGCCAAGTTTTCTGAATTTCAAGGGAGCTTCTTCTACGCCGTTTTGGAGTACTCGAGGGTTATTTTTCTGTAAAAAATCATTGAGAGTGTTGAGAGTTCTTGAAGATGTTAGGAAGATTCATTGTTGCTGCACTGCATTCTTTTTTTGCGTTTCTTGTTCTACATTCATTGTTTAGATATTATTCAAAGTACGGTAATTTTTAAAGCTCAGTTTAATAATAGAAGTTCGATGTTTTGATGTTATTTCTTATTTAATTTTGAGTTTTGAGTGTGTTTGCAAAGTAGAATAGTATTTCGCATGATTAGTTTAAACTAGGGTTTTATTCTTCATTATTTTAATCTTGTTAATCCTAGATATTTTAGTTGCAGAACTTTAGGTTATTCTTGTTTTCTTGTTAATGTTTTATAATTAAATCTTAACTTCCTTTGCAAAGTTTCATTGTTCTTGTATGCGTAGTTACATATTAGGGTTTCGTTTTCGTAAATTCTTTTGATTTAGTTAAGTTATCTTGCGTAGATAAATTTCATATTGTTTATTCATTGTTTGTTTTTGTTTTCCTTAGTTTTATTTCATATTAGTTTCAAGTTATTGTCATGTTGATTTATAATGTATAGTTCAAGCATGATAGGCTAGAATCTCCATAGCCTTGGTTGGCTTTTAAAGTAAGGTGAAAGAAATCTAAATAACTAAAAACCCTAAGTGTATATATGCTACGTGTACACGCAAGCGTATATACACCTTATTTTGGATTCAATTTTGATTTATGAAAAGAATTTCGAAAATAAATTTCTTTGTTCATATTCTCTAAAATCCCTGAAAAAGATTTTTGCGCACTTTAAAACTACCTTTTAAACCTTTTTCGTAAACAAACTGAATTCGAAATCACAAATTTTTTAAAAGAAAATTTACCAGCTTCGTAATCTATTTGACGTCAATACGAAGTTGTGTAAGTGGTATTTGGAATTTTCAATAAGATATCTTCCAATTCTGATTTCCCTTATTTTCAAAAAAAACGTGAAATCTAAATTACAGTATAAATAAGGGTTTAAGTTACAAAAATTTCTTTTACCTAAAAACTGAATTCCAAACCAAGGTTGTCTTCGCATTATTTAAAGTTACAAATTAATTGAGTGTTCTACTTTTCATAATTTCTATTGATTAAAAGAATTTCATTTTGCATTATCATTTTTTATATTTGTTTAGGAAATTTAGTTAGAAAACCCACCCTACACAACCTCCAAATTTACTTTTCAACACTATGAAATTAGAAAAACCTAGAAATAATATAGAGACTAAAACTTTAGGATTCTCGGTGGATTCTACCCTAAGCTCACTAGGTAAAACTACACTGCACACCCTTATACTTGGGGGTTATTTTTAGGCACACATTCTAAACGCGGTCAAGTTTTTGGCACTGTTGCCGGGGAATCCTTCTTAGTTTTTAGGTTATTCTAAGTTTTTTTTTAATTTCTTGAAAAAAAAAGTTATATATATATATAAATATTCTTTGAAATTCTCCTAGCAATTTTCTTAAGTATCTAGTCCTTCCAATCGTTTCACCATCCAGATTTCTTTAGTGCATGCGTTCTTGGAACCGTGGAAAAGACGGTAGATTGAAACGTGTTGATCATCTAGAATCTTCCTTTAGCACTTCAAGTTTTTTTATAGAACCTCAAGCCATAAATCCTTCCATTCGCACTTCCGAAATGGCTAATAATCTAGCTAATAATCAAGAGATAGTCCCTAGACGTTCCATGAGAGATATCTTACAACAGGATAGACATACACCTGAGTCCTGTATAGTTTGGTCAGAACCTCAATGACCTTTCAACTTCAAACCTGGCATGATACAATTATTACCTCCCTTCCACAGTATGGATTCTGAAAATCCATACGATCATCTTATAAGGTTTAGAAATATCTGTGTCACTATAAAGGATTAGGGATGTCTTATAGATTTTGTGTTTCTTAAGCTCTTCCCATTTTCTCTAAAAGATAAAGCTGCCAGGTGGTTTGAATTCTTACTACCTAATTCCATTCACTCATGGGATGAGATGCAAGCAAAATTCTTGAAAAAATTCTTTATTCCCAATAGAACTGATGCTATTCAACATTAGATTTTGAATTTTATCCCTCAACCCGGTGAAATCTTTTACCAAAGTTGGGAGAGGTTTAAAACTCTCTTGCATTCATGCCCACATCATAGTTTTGAAAGCTGGTGCTTAGCTAGTGTTTTTTACGAGTCTTTAACTCCTCAGTTAAAACAATTTGAAGAAACCATGTGTAATGGGCAATTTTACGATAAAACTCCTGAAGAAGCTTATGAATACTTCGAGTTTTTAGCTGACAACACCCAAACATGTGACAATTCAGGTCCTCAAACCAATACCCAAGCTGCTAATATAACCCCAAGTAGAGGTATACACTAGTTAAGTGAAGCTGATGATCTTAAGACAAAGCTAGCAGTACTTACTAGAGAAATTGAGAGCTTAAATGTCAAGAAAGACGCACACATTATCAAAGAACCCATTGCAAACGTCAATTGTATAATGTGTGACAGTCTGTAATACCCCAGATCCGAGGACCCGAGGAGTGAGTGATAAACATAGATATCATGAATAACCTGGTCACAGTATTAGAGCATGTACAACAGTCACGCAATGGGACTCACAACTATAACACTATCAACCTGCTAAGCAATTTAATACCTGAACTACATAACCAAGCCTCATTATATAAGCAAAAGAGATAAATTAGCTACCTTCATATTAAATTTACAACATTGGACCTCATTGTCACCCCCCCAAGTCAGGGGACTCAGGGAGTGAGTGTAAAATATACATAACATGAAACACGGTTATCATATCAGAGCTAACGCACCGGTTACGTAGTGGACCCACAATAACAATCCGGCTATATAACGGCCCTAAAATTGGTCAAACGGGGTACCTAATAAGTCCCTGTGCAGTTTATATCTCATCCATACATTCATATTCAATTATACATTCATCTCATATGATCTATGAAAGCATAAAACCCATTTCGTAGGAGCTAATGGGAACATAAAGCAATTCACTATATATAATCCTTCCAGGTTTGTACAAGTCAAGGCCTTATGGCCATTACAAAATCGAAAATAAAAAAAATTATATATAGGCCACTGTTATTTCAAAATACATTTACAATGGTTAACCAGCTTTACTTTAGCAAAATCTATGCATGCCTCTCCTTGGGTCCATTCTACTCGTCCTGTGTAGGTCCTGCAGGGAAATTTGTAGGAATGTGAGCACGGACGGCGTGTGCCCACGATATACTCCTCATGATATAACAAAAGTGCATCTATGAACCACAATATCATGCCAGCATGAAAGTTTAACATTTAAAACATGGAAGCATATATATATCATAATGCAGGATAGAAACAGTTTCATAGCTCAAGTCTCATGCTAAAGGTGTGTTTTCTCAATTATTCTTAAGTAACCATTATCTTATTCGTTTTGTGTCCACATCACACATCAATTCATCACACATCATCGGGGATTGGGTCCGTTCCGACGTCCTTGTCTTGAGCGACGCCGCGGCCCCCAGCATACTTTAGGGTGACAACTCAAGACGACGCTACGCCCGTGTGTACGCCTAAGCCAATACACTGCCCTCATTTCGTAGGCTACTAACCTACTGGTATGAAACACCA